>LKNJ01004580.1:0-30563 GCA_002120245.1 Maccullochella peelii
ACACACACACACACACACACACACACACACACAGCAAAACAAACCACCCCCACTCTTGACCCATACCTCTAAAAGCAAATATAAAAATGAAAAAAATTACAAATTTATGAATAGTAAAAGTATTTGGGTACTATTTAGGCAAATGTTTTGGGATAGTAAACTGAAGTTAGTATATTATGGATTTTACAATTAAAACAAGAAGGACTATGCAGGGAAAGACCACAAAGTCAGCCTGTAGTTTTATTGGCATTTGTGTTAAATTGACACATAAAAAAAAACAACCCAAAAATGAATGCATATATACACATACACATCATTTGTTAATTTTTTTGTGAATCCTTTAGTCTATTAACTGTCAAAAATAATTGCCTATTACAAGTTACTAGACAAGTTTATCAATTGTTTGTATTATTTGTATTATCGATCAACCTGACGATTGTTTTCATGGTTAATCGATTAATCACGTCAGTTATAATATGCCGGAAAAAAGATATATATATATGAAAACCTGGGACTGCAGAATTTTTGGGTATGCAACATTTTTTGTTTCAATAAAAAACTCAGTATTCATCATAAAATGATACAGAAAAGTCAATCTTAACAGTTTCGAAGGCATAACCAGCAACCGGCAATTTTAATTGATTACCTTTTCAAATGATTAATAAAAGATTTAGCATAGAAATTCTAAAATATATTATCCAAATAAATTGTAGTTGACTATCTGTCTGTGTCTCACCACACAGATTAATTGGCTAAATGTTTCAGCACTGAGCTTAAAACAAATAGAGCAACTCAGTGGTAGTAAAAGCTGAGGCAGAAGCGGAACAGCCAAAACAAAAAGGAAAGAAAATGCCTGACAGATTGGTCCATGGAGAGAACACATGATAGGATGAACAGAGTGGGAGAGAGAAAGGAAAGAGAGGAGGCATCCTGTGGAGAAAGGAGGGGATTTCCCACAGCACAGATGGAAGCCATTAGTATGGTGTTGTTGCTTAAAAACCTTTCATGTCTTTGCAGTTATTAGATAATACTGGGTTAACAGTAAACAGCATGGTTCTGCAAATGGATATAATATGCAGACACAGCAATTGTTTTACCATTCACTACCTAAAATTGGTTTAAATGTAATAAAATGTTATAATTCAGAATGTAACCTATAAAGTCTCCATGCCGGGTTTTAAATTGTTGGTTGACGATGAAAATGTTCCATGGCCCAACTTAACCAAGAAACTCCCTAAGACGGAGACCGTTGCAGGGAGGTCATTTCGAAGCCAAAGCCACAACCACAACTATGTGTGTGCAAACAGACACACACAAACACACACTCCACTGGGTGATACATGCTTGCTGATGTCATCACCGCAGCTCCGGTGACACACACGGGTCAACCAGGGGTCTCACCTCTGAACTCTGAACTCCACGACCTAACATCTGCTTACCTACCGTGTCCCATCAATACACATTTTGATATTTCAGAAACAGAAATATACAGAACAGAACTCATTCATTCAACACAATGTATGATAGAAGTTAGGCATTTTGCTTTGTAGTCTCTCTTAAACAGTGTACGTATTTAGAGCTCAGGGCTGTTCTGTTCAACACATGTTCAGTTAAACAGCCTACTGTACGCCGCACGTAAAAAAGCTAAATGTTTTTGATTACTGAGCTTACACAGGGGACGATGGGAAATGGGATAAGAGAGGAAGCTTCTTTCCCTCTCTCCCTCCTTACCTTATTTTCTCCTCTGCTAGCTTTCCCTCATTCAGGCACCCCTCCATCCGCCTCGCCTCCTCTGCACGGGCTGCCAACTCCTCCACTGAGCGGGAGAGAGAGAGAGAGGAAAGACAGAAGAAAAGTGTGAGATAAAGAGCAACAGTTCACCTCAGACACTGTTGGTTAAGATACGTTCGCGAGTAGGTCTAATTCAAATGGCTATATGACAGAAAAAAAAGACATTTGTGATATTAATAAATTTGTATCAGACAGCTCTTGAGGCTGAGTTAATTGTGTTTATTTAACGTATTCAAAGAAAAAAAATATAGAAAATGGGTAAAGATTAACACAGTACTTCACATATTCCAGCAGACCAAGGTTAATAGAATGATTTACAAAACATGCATACATAGGTGATTATTGATTCTCGTCAAGTTCAGCATGAGTGGGAAAATATGACCTGTAAGCCACTTTCAAAGCAGAAACGAAGAACTCCTCCACAGAAGAGGCACTGAATGCCTTTCAGAGGCAGAGAGGAAAGGAGTGAAAGTATGGCACTGCTTATACTTGGACAGGGCAGCAGCCCTTTTGTTGAGAGACAAAAGAAGCGCTCCCCGACTTCATCAATAGATGGCACTCTTTACCTTGAGCAGGCCACTTGTGCTCATGCTCCTGACTGCATCGCTTCAATCACATTCCCTTTTCAGCCGTCTCCTCCGTCTACATGCAATAAAACCCCATTGTCCTACACTTAGTAGTTTAGCACATTGAGCGGATGTATAATAAACCACTAGTCAGGTTCCTTGGTTAGGGTTGCTTTTGCAGGCCCTTTTTAGTTTGAATTTAAAATTTAGGATTTGCACCCCCCACCCCCCTTTTTTTTGTTCTGTATGCTGTTTTGTGAGTCAATGTTTCTTCATAGCTCTTAAAACCTTTTCACTAAATTCAGTATTCATTGAATATAACATAAACTGTCAGCCATCGGTGGCCAAGGCTAGTGAATATTGAGATGTGTGTGCACTGAATATGTAGAGATGCGTGTGCACTCCTGAGCATGTGTGTGTGTTTAATATTTACAGAACGGATCTTGACTTTGTTGGGTGCATGTGTATTTGAGTGTGTGAAATAGAAATAGAGAAATGCTGTAATGCTTTTAGGGCCACGCACCACGCTGCATTGGTAGTGGTGGGACAGACTGAATAGGAGGAAGATAAAACCAATACCAGAAAAGAAGAAATTGAGAAAAGAAAATCTACATTTAATAAAACTATGATTAATTTATGGTTGTGCAGCATCCAAACTGTTTAAATTGAAGCCCTAGGAAGAAATTGAAGCCGAAACAGGAATTGCTAAATATTTAACGATGCACAAACACTTTTTGTTTATGCGTGCATGCGCCCTACCTTGGCTATTTTACTGAACCTCAAGGTGAATGTTTGCTATGAATCTCAATAATCAATAAAACAGAGATGTGAAAACTTCGCAAATTCGCAATTCAAGGCATTAGTTTTGAGGTGACCTCAGTGACACCTCCCACCAGGGGAGGCCAAAGAGAGAGCAATTAGCTGCACAGACTGACCGTTTACACAAACACTATTTGCACCCAACACAGGAAACACAGGAAAATGTACACACACACACACACACACACACACACACACACACACACACACACACAGTCACAGCTGAAACACACACTTTCTCTGTAAATTTCTAGATATATAAAAACAGGTAGACAGCAAACGGCAGCACACATACAGACACACACCAGGTGTTTACTTTAGACAAAGGGATAAGATGTGTGGTGTGGTAGCTTAGTAGGGGCTGATGACCAAATACTGCCAAAATTTTCCACATTAAACGAGAAATCCACAGAGGATTGCGGATTTCTCGACAATCAATTCTTCTTAATAGCTTAAGGTAGAACAGCAGTCCATATTCTGAGGTCTGGGGTCTTTTACAACCTGTTTTTAGTGGCTTCATGAGTTAAGTTATGACATTAGTCCACAATCTAAGATCTTGGGTTCCTCACTCTCTCACTTTCTTGACCCATTTATACTGGCTTCACAACTTCAGGTATGACATTAGTCCATAATCTAACTCTCTCTCGATCTCTCCCTCTCAATGCCTTTATATGAGCTTCAAAGCCCATCATACAGCATCAGCCTATAATCACAGATCTGCGGTCAGATTACCCCGCTCTCACAGCTAACCTTTAACATGAGAAGGACGAAAACCCGGCTAACCCTGAACCAGTGGTTGGGGCTAGGCTGGGCCCTGCCTCGCCCTCATAAAAGCTTCATAAGGCTTCATAGGAGCTTCCTTTGGCTTTGTTGGGGGATTCGTAGCGGGCTAAGGTGCTCCCGAGAGACATCCCAAAGCCTCCCAAGACTCTTTCTCTCTCTTTCTGAAGTTTCATGGGCTTGCAACACTGCTTTTGGGTATAAGCCAAAAGGTGCAAGCACACAGCCGCACACCGCCATGCACACAAATACACCACAAGAAAAAAAAAAATCATATGCACACAACAGAGAACACTCACAAAGACAAAGACTAACACACACACACACACACACACACACACACACACACACACACACACACACACACACACACCCCAACACACTCCCCTCTTGCTCTCTCCTCTCCGCTTTATTTACAATCCTCTGGCAGCAGTACAAGGGCCCGGGGCTATAACACACGGCACCTAATGCTCAAACTGCCAGGTAATCTCATGTCTGACATCCCCCTTTGATAGAAACTGATCAATAGACTCTTGTAAAGGAGTCATTTTCTCTGATGTTTCTACCAACCACTTCTCTCTATCTCTATCTCTCTCCCCTTTTCTCTCTCTACCCCCCCTTCTCTTTTATTAGCCATACATTTATAATTCATATTTCAGCTGAGTTTGCTCTGAGACAAAGGGGGGCTTCTTTGTGTAATAAAGAACAATGGTGGTGAAATGATGGGGAGAAATGCCAATGTTTGCTGCTGGTTCCGGTGAACAACAGTTTTGGGGATCGATAGAGTGTGAAATGGGATTATAGCTAGTAATAGAGGTGAATTGGAGGAGAGAGGCTTGTGCACGTGTGCGTCCAGGGATCCAGATTGGATAGCAGCACACAGACACACACACACTTGTGTGCACACACACATGCACACAATAATGATTTCATCATCTTTAGGCAGATGCACATCAGCAGCACATAGGGGTGGTAATATCACATTTCTGTTTTTGTGGAAGTGTGGAAATATGGATATTGTGTTTTTGTTTATGCTGTTATTTCATTTGTTGTCACACAGCATTACATTTATTTCACATTATGGCCAACCTTACAACACATTTTATTTAAGATGTAAGATGACACTATCAGCCATATTTGAATATTGCAAACATCCATCCCTGCTTGAATTTCACAGGTGGGTGCTATAAAAACAATTAACCAGCCATTTAGAATATACCACATACAGTTTCCTATGAAACTGATTAGTAACACAGTCTTTACTTATCTACACCTTTCTATTTGTTGTCTTAGAGTTTCAAAAATCATGCCACAAATCGGTTCTCAATTCAGTTCAAATTATCCATATATACTGTAAGTGCTGTATCGTCAACATCGATTTAAGTACTGCACACACACTGGCATTCTCTTAGCACCATATGCAGTTTATTAAGTGCTGTGTGATTTACTCTCTGGACTCACTATTTTGAAAGAAGCAGAATATCTACTAAACTGAGAATCATACAGAAAATGCATGCTGTCAAAGAGTGACAGTAAATTTGACACATACAGTCATATGCCAAGTTTAAGGACTTTTTTTTCCTCTCCTTTTTAATCACTCCCTTCTTCCCTGTCTCTTCATCCTCTCCTGCCACACTGTGATTGAATCCAGCTGCCTTCAGACGCTTCAATCTCATCCATATGACACTTCTCTGGTTCCCAACTCATCCTCCTATCCTCTGTTTCTTTCCTCCTTTGACATTCCCTCTAGCTGGCCACAGAGGCCTTTTAATATAATATCCATCACATCCCAACAGTTACAGTTATGTATACGCCCAGTTAACTGTAGGATTCAGGTAACATCTTACCAGTCTCACAACAATTTTACAAGTAAAAATGCTCTGTTAGAGACTAGAGAATTCCATAATAATTCAAACATCAGTTGTAAAAATATATATCCTCACAGACTGCAAAAAGAACAGATAGACAAATAACTGGATATCCATTAAAACAGTACAAAAAGTAATAAAAGAAAGCAATAGGTTTAAATGTGGGGTTTGATGTAAATTCACCTTGGTCAGTATCTGTTTCTTTCCTCATTATTTTACTGTATACCTCTTTGCGTGTCCATACTATTCTAACAATCAGCATTCTAACCTGTTCATTTTCACAATCCACTCCTCCTAGGCCAGATCTACTGTTATCAAGCAACAAAAAAAGAATCATCACCACTTAAGGCGATGTTTTCATTATACAGAAAGGACCTCGACAAGGGCTCCATGTTAATAAAAAGGCCTTTTGTTCATGACAGTAATTTCTCAAGCTGACTCCTCACCCAGTCTATTCAGGCCACTGCTATACCCAGGTAAACAATGCCCCCTTTGTTATAATAATGCATCTTTATTCTTCTTAAGTCATTACAATAGGCTCTACGATGCTGGATTGTATTTGCTGAAGGTAAAAGCTGAATAATATGTGGTTTTGTGTGGAGCATAGAGTTGAGGGAATGCGTTTTGATCACAGACAAAGGCCAAGCTACACAGCGTTGTCCTTCTGTCTCTATCTTGTTAATGAGCAGTGTTCACCGAGCAAGCCAGCCACTGTCTGCCACAGAGAGAGACCTCAGATTCATCTCTCTGCGGACAATAGGTGAGTGTGTGTGTGTGTGTGTATTTGTACCTCGGAGAGAGAGCAAGTGTGTATGTGCTAATTAAAGCAGTGGGAGTTGGGCGTGTGTGTATGCGAGGTGTTTGCCTGGCGTGACCATAGATGTGTACGTTAATTCTTAATGAGACATTTCTGTGCCCAGAGAGACCAAGCCATCACCATTCCTGCACTGACACTCTACTACAAAGGCCACCATTGGACACGCGCACACACGCACGCACGCACACATACCCTAGATCATTACCATACAGCTAAAGCAATGCGCCATTAAATCAAACCTCTATCTACAGTGTGTGTGTGTGTATGTGTGTATATGTGTCTGTGTCTGTGTGCAGACAGCTAGCAACCGAATCACCACATTGACGCACCATTGCTGGCTAATTTGAGCTAACTGATTGAGCTAACAACGTGTGGCTGGTTCTGCAACAAAAGGCAGGGCACACTGTATAGCTCCTCCAGCATGCTATATGCTTCTGATGGACAACATTGTCCAAAAGTTCAAACAAGAAAAGCAGGGCAACTAGTGAATCAAACAGTGAAGTGAGGTCAAATCTCAGTTCTTCAAAGAAAAAAATGCTCATGTTAAGCAAATGCTTGTGCACCACTTGCTCAACTGTGCAGGTGTGATGGGTCACTTTAAAAACTGTATGTAAAAGATATTTGTTGATGGATGAATAGACAGATGGATGGATGGAATGAGTAACTGATGGATTTATTGACTGATTGCTACCTGTCACTTGGTGCTTGCAGCGTAGCTCCTCCAGCTCTCGGCTCAACTGCCTGACGTGACTGCACAGACTCTGTTTCTCTCTGATGGCACTCCTCATTTTCTCCTCCTCCTTCTGTAACTCTGCCTGAAGTCTCTGCACCTCTCCTGTCTGTACATCGCCCTCGCTGCTCCTCCTCGCTGCCTCCCGTCTGGCCTCCTTCAGCTCCTCCTCTGACTGTCTGAGAAGTGCCACGTGCACCTGCAGCATAAGTTAGGGCCGAGAGGAATAGTGAAGAAGCGACTGTGTTTTCATGCGCACACACGTGGCGTTTGTGGCCCTGTTCAGATTAGGTATCTTGCTAGATTGAATCTGGAATGCACTTCACACTTGGTATCAAAAGGAGCCTATACTGTGTATGGAGTGGCCACTTATTATTTGATGTTGCTTCCCTGCATACATTTGCTTTTAACCATGAGAAACCTTGACTGAAACTTGAAAAATTAAAAAATACATATTTGCCTCGGCCATACAACTAAAGAAATGAAGGCGGTGGATATGTGGTACCTCGCCTCAGAGTTTGGCATAGCCAAATCAATTGTGTTTGGAAAGCATACAGTAGTCAACTCTCCATATTTCAAACTTATTAGAAAGTCGTTCACAGCAGTTATGGATGAATTTATGTTGACACGTCACATACTGTAGACACGTGTCCTTGACCACTAGTGAATGCGGCTTGAGCAATCATACTCAGTGTGTCCCTAATGCATTCTGGGTGAGTTTACACATATATTAAGAGTTGTCTAACAAAACTAAATATATATATATATATAGATATAGATATATCTATATATATATAGTTGTAGCCATCAATGCATGTGTCCTTACATGACACTGACTCATTATGTGATGTTCCACAGGGAAGTCGGCTTGATTAATGGACAAGACCTGGCAGCAAGAGGAGAAAATACTACAGTTGCCTGTGTGTGTGTGTGTGTGTGTGTGTGTGTGTGTGAGAATAAATGTGTGTGTGCATGCATATGATCTTGGTAAGCATGATAGGTCTATCACTTATATGTGCCAGGGGATGCACAAATTAACATGTAAAATCAAACGTTCCCACTTCCACCTACACATACAAGACCACCCACACACACACACACACACACACACACACACCCACACACCCACACACACGAATGATGTGTGTATGACTGCCAGCAATGTTGGCACTCTGCCAGGCTACAGTCAGCACTTTGAGTAATTTGAATATTTTGTGTCCTATTGAGCTCTTAATTGGAGTCAATTTCACCAGCCTTGGCACGTTTGGTGCTTTAATTAATGGCGAGGCAATTTGTTTCTGCCAGGCAATCATGGGACAATCACATGAGTGGTGGGTGTGTGGTGCTGGTGGAGGTGGGTGGAGTACTCCTCTTTGGGAACTTGAATTGAATCTCCACCTCATGTTCTTAGCCTGAGATGCATGCATATGCAACATTTTAGGGCAATGGATGAGCCTTCTGAATTCAAATGTAGAGGGGAAAAAGGTCAAAATGATATGGCTGTCTCTATATTAGAGGACAAGTCAGCAGATACGCATTAATTTTATACCTTTTGGGTGTCCACCAGCTCAAGCTCTAAGCGTGTAACTTCCTTTTTGAGATGAATCACTTCCTGTTCCAGCTGGCTGCGATTTCTCATGTGTGTATGGTGGGACGCAACAAGACTTTGCTTCAGACCCACTTTTTCCTGGGTTCTGTGGGGAGGAGAGCAAAGAGTGACAGGCCCGTCCAAACTGCTGTATAAGGAATGCTTAGTACCAATGAACACAGTGAAAAAAAATGTCAACAACAAGAAAAAAATAAGACAGATAACAGATTAGCGAAATTAAAAGAAATAACTTGAATAAATTATGTTACATTTTCCATGTAACATATACATATGTGCAATTGTGTGTCATTTGACAAGTGGACTGCTAAGAGAATGTGAGAGAATAGGGGGCGGAGGCAGATGGGAAGGGCATAAGAGGAGAGACAAGGACAGGAACCGGGATCAGCAGAGGAGAATGAGAGTTTTATAGACTCAGTTATTACTGTCTCTCCAGCCCTGACTTCATCTGAAGAATAGCCTTTTCACACTCCGCGAGGCGCTCAACCTGCTCAGTACAGCGCTGAAACACACACACATGCAGATACATGCACACACACACACACACACACACACACACACACACACACACACACACACACACACACACACACACACACACAAAATAATGTGGGTGCTGGAATGTAGCTTCATATTTTGTCAATGTAAATCTGAAACTAACTTTAAGTTTAACTCTGTATTTTTGTATTTTTGAACACAACTAGAATGTAAACAAATTTCATCTCTCAATTGTCTTCAAATGTAACTGTAAATACTCTACCGGATATATTGTAATGGTTTAGTGTGATGATAATATGCACAAAGTGTAATCCGTAATGTGTAACCTTAACATGTAGAACAGTACCATCCATGACCTTACCTTCTGTAGCTGCTGTCTGTGTCTTAGCAGGCTGAGATACTCCTCGTCCAAATGAGAATGACTCTGTTGATATAGCCGTAGGTCACACTCCAACATCAGCTTCTATGAGTGCAGAGAAAGGAGAAAAGAACTAACATATATAAATATGACTTGTGTTTTGGTAGACTGATTTTAGTCTGAAAATGTAAGCACAGAAACAAAAATGACTCTTAAAACAGCAAAGCCACAAAAGGGTGCATTTGTAATGAATTGTATTTCAACAGATTATATGCATTTTGGTTTACTAATAAATGGCAATGACACTGATGTGCCATTAAGGAAACACATCATTATGTATTGCAGTCATTTGTGAATTGATTTGTTGCATCGCAGAGCACAGAGACACATGACCTTGATGTTCTAAGCACAGTCGACAAACTCAAACACAGCTAACGTAACATTAATAAGTGAATCTATTGTGTGAAACTACAATAGGCAATAGTACCTAAAGATCTTAGCATTGTTCTCTTAATTACAAAGGAATATTTCCTTGAAAAAAAGACCATGTAGCTCATTGTGTTTTATAAATGCACTGCTTAATGTATCACTACCCTCAATCTTAGTCTATTAGCTGCTGTCCTTTATATAGGCAAATTATGTAACTAATTCAAAAGTAGACATCTTTGTAGGAAAGGAGGGGAAATCTTACTCGTCTTCTAGTCTTCTTCTTTACGTTATAGTGAAATATTCCCTAGTCAGAATACAAATGGAGTAGAATAGAGATAGCATTAACATGCAATACTCAAGCTACTATGTAAGTTTACTCTTGTTTTTCCATTTGTGCTCAAATATGAAATGCTATAACATTAATACCTTGATTTTATACTATTTTTTTTATTTCAATTTAGATATTCTTGTAAACAGGGAGTGAAGACATTAGTGATTTTAGGGTTAGCCGAGCCCAACAGTGGCATGAGGTAGAGGATTAGCAGGACGTGAAACTCCATAAGAACTCCTAACCTCTTGATAGGCACCTCACAATCAAAGTCATTAGCCAGTGTAATAAAGGGCCCGAGATACAGCCATTCTTCAACAGCCTAACTCTTTTATAACCAACAGATTAAAGTTGATTGGATTAAAATGACATTCTGCCCGTCTGACCTTGGCGGCAGCAGTTAAGTTCATCCAAATTAAATTTCTCCGTAATAAAGATGATTCATTTGTTGCCTGACGTAGTAAATATAAAACAGAAAGAAAAAGGAGAAAAGATTAAGTGACACACATCAGTGCGCACATGCACACAAAAGAATATACCCATGCACGTACACACACAACATTAATGGAGCTGGCGAGAACCTGGGAGCATATGCAAGAACACAGAGACACCCATTTGACTTAACCTAAACATGTAATCCAAATCATCATATTGAGAACTATGAAAACTACATCCTTACAAATTATTTGTTTCCTACATTTAAATTAAAGAATGCCACCAATGGCTACCAGATTGATCATGTTACTAGCCTATGTTTCCACTGATCATTACCGAAGCAGCCTCATTGGTTGTTACATGGAAATAGGAATTAACCCGTACAATGAAACACGCAGTTTTCAGGTGTTTTAAATGTTGTAGTAAAATGAATATTCCAAAATCATGGCTGACAAAAGATCTCTCTGTCTCTCTAAAAGGCTAGGACTGGTCATGACTGATACAAACAAATCAGTATCTCCACAAAGGGATAAAGGACAACCTGAATGCTCTGAATGTGTATCCGTGTCTGGATTTATGCCTTATTGTTATGTCTAAATATGCTATTGTAATGTGTATGTGTTTGTCCTGACCTGCTGTTTGAGTGTGTCCACCTGCTCCTGTAGGGATCCTATCAGGCCTTCCAGATGGTCCACTTTTTGGTGACCATCCCGCAGTAGATTCTGATTGGCCTGGAGCTCATTAGTCAACTGGTCAAGAGCCTCCTGTGAGTTCTCCCATTGGCCAACCTTTTCCCGGTACCGCTGCACCATCTCAGCTAGCTCTTCCTTCACTGAATGAGTTGCTAATTGGGACTCTCTCAGCTGCCAATTAAACATAGTGAATAATGCAATGGCAGAATTTTAGACTGCAGTTTCACTCACAGGACTGTATACATGTTACACAAAAATTGTAGACTATGTAAGCAGAATTGGTATAGAGCTGATGAAATTGCTTTGGAGGCACTGAGCAAGCAAAATGCAATAATGGTAATATACTGTATTACTGTAAACTATGATGTACCTGTTGCTGTGAATACTGTAGTTCCTCTTCCAAAAGTTCCACCTGCCCTTGCACCCTATGCACCTTTTCTAGTGCTGCTGTGTACTTTTGTTTAAAAATTGCTACAGTTTCTTTCTGCTCCTCGGCTTGCGAACTGGCATCATTCAGCTCCTCCTTGGCTCCTTTAAGCTGCTGATGAAGAAGCTCCATCTCAGCCTCCTGCTTCTTTAGCTTCCCTTCAAATGTCTCGACCTGAAAGCAAACACAGCCAAATGAAGCACAAATGTTGAAGAGAAAAACCTTTGCGCATTATTTAAGTGAAACAGCTGTAGCCTGAAGGTTTGGTAGTCCCCAAAACACTATTACATTTTAAACTAGAGCAGCATTTTGACTCCCTCCGTGTAAAGGTGCTCTTGAGAAAATTTACTCAACAGCTGCCAAGTGTGAAAGTGTGGAGTCTTACCTATTGAATGTGTTAGTAAGAAGCCTTAATATATTTATAATACATTAAGAGAAATGCTAAAACAATTACAGCATCAGCCATCATCATCATCATCATTATTATCATCATAATGCTACAAAATAAAACAGTGAAACAGGATACTTGACATGATGCTTCATTGTGACTAAATGTGCTCGGAAAAATAGAAAAACAGACATATGCTAGTTTGTCTAACATGGTGTAATATACTGTGCTGCTCTACAGTAACCTTGCTCATAATGAAAGGGGAACCCAGGAAGTGAAACCAGGCTTAATCCCAGTGTTACACAAGGAATTCTACCGTAGCTCTCCCTTCAAGCGAAGAGGTTGAGAAAGTTAAACCCGCTCTAACACTCAGCTTGAGTTCATCCACGTTAATCCCGCTGTAATCTGGATCAGAACATGAGGGTTTACAACTAATGACAGCCAACTAGTTAGATTTCAGTGGTTCACCGCAGCTCGGTTTAACCAGGGATTAGCTGGACCCATCTAGGTCTAACACCGGGCAGGAGGCAGCATAACTGAGTAGAAAACTTGCTCATGCAAAGGAAGAAAGAGACACAAACCAGAGGAGAGGAAAGGATGGAGGGGCAACTTCCATTCTCTACTTTACTGAACAACCTGTGTAGGTGTATGTGCGTGTGTGGACTGTTTAAAACCATTGACTCATGACCCATGTACACTCCATTTTATTCAGGCGTGATGGCGAATGCTTTACCCAAGGTTACCTAAGGTAACAGTTTTAAAGTCAAACACACACAATATAAAATAAGGTGTCGTATGCCAATTTTACCTATTATAGCTGTATATGTTACTTGCTCTCTGTCATAGTATCTCTTTCTCTTTAATGTATTCATTGCCCTACAGTCCAAACACTAATGGTGGATTTAGCATTTCTTTCCGTCTCCGGATGAAAGCCCTTATAACAAGGCTTAATGGGAACACCATGGCTTTCTTGTGACCATAATCAGGAGCTTGTGCTTTGGGGAAACAAACAACCCTCATTAGATATGATGGAAAACACATCGCTTTGACCCTCATTTGGCCTGCCATTTGAGTATTCGTGGCTGTCACATGACTACCCAAGTCGACCCTTGGTTGATAATAAAATTATTCTCCTATTATTTTTTTGGGATCTCTTGGTGTACCTTTCCCTCTCTGTATTCATGTTTGGGTCCAATTGGATGTGAGAGGTTGACAAACAGAGGGGTCATCTTGTCTTGTTCACTAAGTCAGATGATGTAGACGGGGATATATGATGTAAGTTGACTGCTAAATAAAGCGTGTCTGCTGCAAACGGGCCAGTTTGTTGTTCCTGGCAGAAGACTGACTACTTGATTGTCTATTGTGATTTAGATCACTCACACTCAGACAAATAAATGCATCAGATTTTTCTTTATGCTGTCCACTGGATTAACATCATAGATTGTTTTGCTGTAGGATCATGGCTCAACCGATTGACAACTGAACACACAAAATACTCTCTCTCTTCTCTGTGGCTATGTGCTGCTGACTTAAATTGTCGATGAGCTTCGTGACCTCTTACTCTCGATCCTTCCGCCTGCTCTTTATTTGGCTGAGCTCAGAATTGTTCTGCCTCAATCGGCTGTGAAGCAGGACGCTCCTCTGGCTCCAGCGTTCTGCATCAAGCCTGTTTCACAGCTTCCATGTCAGAGTTCAACTGATCTATAGATTTCACCAAAGAATTCACCTGTAGGGGAGGTGGAGATGCGCGAAGGCAAAGAAGAGAGGAGAGAATTCCTCCTTACCTGTTGCTGACTAATACGGAGCTGATCGTGTAGCTGCTGTTGTTCTTTCTCCTTCTGGTCTTTAAGGCGCTCGATATCTCTGACCTTTTCGCTTAAGTGACAGGCCTCTTCTTGGTGTCCTCTGACCTTGTGTTTCACGTGTCTTACCTCACCCTCCAGTGCTGCCACCTGAGCAAGAAGAAAGAGAAAGAGAAAGAGAGGAAAACTGTAAAGGAAAATGGATAATGTTATGTAGGCATACAAAGCACACACAGACAGACAGAAAAGAGAGCGAGGGGGCGGCAGTAGCCTAAAAGTGAGGGAATCAGGCTTGAGTCAGAGAGTTTCTCAGTTTAGTCTCAGGACCAGCTGGGAAAATGTGGGCACAGCCGACATGAATGAGTAACGATTCCCCTTTCCTTAGCTCCAACTTTCGAGGAGCCTTTGAGCAAGGTGCTACGCCTCCCACTGCTCTAATGGAGCTGCTCAGTAGCAAACAGTATAAGACTGTTGCGGGTTTGGGCACTTCCCTCGAGTGGATGTGTGAAAGTCTGTGGGTGTAAAACAGGTCATTGTTGGGAAAAAAAACAAAGCACAAGGGTGCTCACTCAACCTAGCTTCAGCATATGAAAGGAAAAAACAAAAAATAGCAAGACAGGTTTAAAACCCTTGTAGTACAGCCTAGAATTGAATTTAAGCCCTGAGAAAAATTTAAAACCCTCAAAAAACAGAAACAAACCAGAAAAACCCAAACTATTTCTCATGGAACACAGCTGGAAGATGCGACATCTGCAATGTTAAAAGCAACAAGTATGATCTTTTATCAAATCTGTCATAATTGCAATATTATAACCTGAAAATATACTCAAATCATGCACAGATAATCAAAAAACAGATATAAGATATAATAAGAAATACAATCGGAAAAGCCCTGATTGGGACATGAGTAGATATACTTGATAGGAAAAGCGATCAACATACAATCACAAGCCACCGTACCTGTTCCTGCGTCCTTTGATGCTTTTGTTCAGCTGTCTTCATTTCAGCTCTTAACTGCAGAATTAAGTGATCTCTGCTTCGAACCTAAACACACATAAAATACACTTACAAGTAAATTCCAATAAATTGTATATGTTGGCATTTTAGCCCATAACGTGTTCCTTTGCTTAAATATTTGGTTAACAACGTGAACACATGCACACAGAGGCAGAGAGAGATGGACCTCCAGGTGCAAGGTGTGGAGTTTCTCATGGCTCAGAGCCAAGTCAGCCTCCAGTCTCTCCTTGGTCTGGTTGAGATGGACAAACTCTCTGCTCCGGTCCTCCATCTTGGCTCTCAGCTCTTTCCTCTCCTCGCACAGTTTCTCCAAAGCCTTCTCTCTTCGGAGCAACTGGGAAATATGAAATAAAATCAAGCCACTCAATCAGCGCTAAAATCTCAGCGTACACCCTCATTAGGATAAGCAAAAAAATATCTTAATTCACTTTCAATAACACCCTAATAAGCAAAAGTAATAAAATAATATTAATTCTAGGATCACAAAACCCACTCAATATTTTCTAATGTACACCACAAATAAAGCATAATTAAATTGATTCTAATTTGGTTTCCATTATCAAATAAATACAACCTATATTTGATAGTGGAATCAACAATCAAATGTTCTTTTAACACAGTTAACATTAATTGGAACCACGAGCATGAAACAAATCAGTTTGGTGAATAATGAAGCCGTTGCTTTTACCTCTTTCTGACATTCAGAGTGCTGCTTCTTACTCTCCGTGAGCTCCTTCACCAGCGCGCACATCTTCATCTCCCTTTTCTGAATCTGGAAAACAAAAACATATTTCTCGTGGTTTAAGGATGTTGGACAATGCTTTTTCAATTGCAAAACACAGATGCTCTTTCTCATGATATTTTGACAAAGTAACATTATGTTAAGGGACATATCTCCTTGAATCACTGGCAACAAAAAACTGTATCTCAGGAAGCAGGGGAACTTAGGTCACTGTTTGCAAAACTTGAGATAAAATATTCCAGTCTTGTTTTCATATTTGTGTTTAAGGTAATAGTGGTGGTGGGTAGATGACGCTACTTACAGAGAAACGGCTGTTTATGCTTCTCTTAAGCATACAGTATATCTGACAATTGTTTGTTTGTCTGTTTCCTTGGTGACCTTCCGTAATTACCCACTTCAGTTCTATGCCAAATGTGTGTTTGTGTGTGCATGTCTGCACGTGCCTTCATGTGGGTGTGATTCCTCACAAGTTTGCTGGGGAAATGTTTTTAACTTGTTTTATCTCTTCTGTCTGCAGTCACAGAATCTGTATCTTGTCAAGGTTTTTCTCTGTTTGAGGTCAGTCAGAACGACCAGATATCTGCCACTGTGTGCTGTCTATTAGCCAAATAGGTTTGTATTTTGGGATATTTTTGTATGCAGTTATGTCTGACTACATGTTTTTAAGATGCTCAGACTTTCCTTTAAGCTTTTAGAGGTTGAAAGGAGAACTTGACTGTTATATATTATAATACAGTATATAGGTGAGTTAATTTTCTGTATATACCGAATAACACAGGCATAAGACCACAGCCTTGTCTTACTCCACAACGTAAAAATAATAATAAGAATAATGGAGAAATTGTACTTTTCGGTCTAATTTGTACTGCACATTTATTACTGGTGCACATTTTTGATCCAGACACAGTTTCCACTTTTGATTTATATACACATATAACAGTCCTTCATGCCAAATGAGTCAAATGCTCGCTCTCCCTCTCTCCATCCCTCCCTACCTCTTGCCCCATCCTACATGATCCAGGGATTGTTTTGACCAGAGTTGAGGGCTCGTTTGTAACTGTCCAGGGGGATTGATGGAGTTAACTTGGCTCTTTGACCTCTCACCTCTGGCTGTCAGCGGCCAGGCTTGCTAAACACACTAAACCTAAGCTACGGCAAGGGGAGGAAAAGAAAAACAACACACACACTGCCATGCACGTAGCAGCTAAATCACAAATGAGCTCTCATGTAAACACTCGCAGACAAATAGGTAGTAGTCTGGACAGGAATAATACAGGTTGTGCTTTGCATTCCACGGACATCAGATAAAATAGAAACAAACAGATTTGCGCGCACAAAAAAAATGACCAGAGCATTTATTCATGTTACTAATAAAAGTCATTCCACTTACCCACAGCAAACACAACACTTACTTCCTGCCAATTGTTAAATCTTAGCTTGATTTATCTTTGTGTATCTTTGTGTTATCTTGTGTGTGTGTGTGTGTGTGTGTGTGTGTGCGTGAATTCCCAATGTGAGTGTGTGATAGGCAGAATGGATGTTGATAAACACCGGAGGATGTCGTGTCAAAACAGACAACTTGTCAAAACGCAATGCTAACTAGGTCAATCACAAAGTTTAAGGAGAAACTTTGGAGTGGAGCTTTGGTTTATGTATATCTCTACGTGGATGTCTATGTGTGTGTGATAAGCTTCTGAACGAATCTGCAGGAGGGGACCTCCAATATCGAAGGTATTTTTAAATCAATGAGCTCTTAAGTGTATCTCAGTCTCAATGTGTTCACAGATATACGCACGCACACAACACTCAGCGCAAGACAGAATCCCTACTGACAGACAATGACAAGATAAAGAGGGAGAAAAAAAGGGGGAGAGGACGACAGGAGGGGGAGAAATAATATTTGAACAGTTGGGGGTGGGTGGTGGTGACGGGGGTGGAGGGGGATGAAAGGGAGAAGTGGCAAGGCAAGAAAAGAAATGAGCAATAAGCGAGATCAAGAGAGAAAGCAGGGAGGGAGAAAAATCAGTAAGCTATTCTGATGGCTGTAAAGCATTGTGAGCAGGACCAATGTTTGTCCAGGTCCAACCTTGAAGGCTTGAACAACCTTCCACTGTACCGCTCTCTGTCTCCTTTCATTTTTGTTTGCTCCCCCCCCCAGCTCTCCCACCCTTGTCCATTTCAAATAATACACAATCTGAATTATTTTATCCAATGCGCTTTATAGAAGAACTATGAGTGTATGCTTTTTTAACTTTAACTTTTTTAACTGAAGTCCCATTGGGGAAGCGGAAGACACACTATGGCAGAGTGTTAACAATAAATAAAGTGATTGGACATCAGGCAAACAAACATTCACACATTTTGTTTTCATGCTGCAACTGATGACCACATAGAATTGAAAATAAGTAACAAAACTCCATGGAGATTTGAGTCATTGACCAAAGCCCAATCTGTTGTGAACTGAAACCTCTACCCACTGGATCACGAGGTATTTCCCCTTATCTCAACTTTCCATCCTCCGCACATCCTCATCTCTCTCCCTTTCTCCATGTTTCTCACACTATATCCATCCATCTGTCTCACTCATTCCCTCCTTTTCTCCCTCCTGTGTACATTTATGACCTGAACATTTAAAAGCAGTGCCTCCAGAGAACCGTGCATGTGACTTTTGGTTCTGAGAAGATGAAGCATCCCGGAGACAAAGCCCCTTGTCATGTTAATGGCTGCACTTCTTTCAAGTTCCTCAATGGGGGATTTTGGAACAGTATAACACTTAAACCACATGTTAAAACTACAGCAACATCTGGCCATGTGCATGATGATGTGTGTGAGTTAGTGAGATGGAGGGAACTACTAATAGAGGTGGAGAACAAGTAAAAAGGGATGGAGATAAGTAAAGGATAAGGGACTAAAAAGACATTAAGGTGGACTTTATTTTTTCGCACAAAAGCTCAAACATCTGCTTTTATTTAGGGAATTCCCCATGTCATTTGTGTTGTGTTCTGCATAATAACAATCAACAACTGATTGTAACTGGACTGTAGATTATTGAATATGATGAATATTGGAAATGATATAACAAAAAACAATCAGCTATAGGCACACATTTTCATTGATTTGTAAAATATAATAAAAAACAAAGAATTTAATGAAATTCTTTCATAATACAGCAGTAAAGTAAACACCACAACATAATATAACTATGTGGGATAACAATTTGAATGTACCACTGTTCATGTAAAATGCAGGTGTCCTTCCTATCTGAGCCTGTGTGGGAAAAACAATTTACCACTGATTGGACGAATGTTATTAAGTAGCCCCTCATAGAATGAATCATATAAATAAAGAAATGTCAACCCATGCCCAAAGATACAGCTGTTAAGTGGTCTCTATAATCCCCAGGACTCAGTGCTTCCTCTCTCTCTACTCCATGCCCCCCTGTACTTCCCAGCAGCTCCAGTGATTAGATCTAAAAAAAAAAAAAAAAAAACAACAAAAACAAAAAATGAGTGGACAACTCTGTACAGAAAAGGCAAACTCCTTTCCTATTCAACTGAGCAAAGAAGTCTAAGTGAGAGGGGGAGAGAATAAGAGGGAGAGTGAATCAGCAGAGTACATTTCGGATGTAGGAGAGAGTGTTGACAGTATTTGTTCAGCTGCGCTAATGTTAGGACATTTAGAGCTGCAGAGGAAAATACTTAACACAAAGTTCTCTCAGTTTCACTTATATTCAAGTGGGAGCAGGCGCACTCATTCTCTTTTACACACACCTACTACCACCACTGTCCATACAATGACGGAATGAAGTGAGCATGAGTGAATGCAAAGTTGTAAGTGTGTGTGTGTGTGTGTGTGTGTGTGTGTGTGTGTGTGTGTGTGTGTGTGTGTGTGTGTGTGTGTGTGTGTGTCCATGTGTGGGTGGGTGTGAGAGAGACCTTGTAACAGATCAGAGAAAGAACAGTTTTGGTGCATAAAGCAGGGCCAGATGTGGAGCAGAAACCAGATCCCTGGACAGAGTGTAATGGTCCATCCGTTGACTTAACCAATCCAAACATGAAAGCCTCACACACACACACACACACACACACACACACACACACACACACACAGATATACAGTATAGCTAATAGCATACACTTTATATCCACAACAAAACGCACATGCACAAACAAACATTTGGCCAATCTCACACAATTGTATAGTATTTGAAAATAGATTATTTAGACTTGTGAAATCCCGATGCAACAGTTTGCTTCCATACTTCAGGAGGACAACTGAATTAATCTACTGTAGTTCACTCCACCAGAGTGAATTACAAGAGGTCAAAAATATGCTCTAAAACTTTTAATTAAAATATGTTATAAATACATTATAGAGCATGTGGTCCTTTAAATGTGCACTCTATAAACTGGGAGATTGTTGTAACAATAGCCTCAGTGATAACAAAATACTGACCTTAACCCTAAGCCTAAACATATCCAGAAATGAGTATTGTCAGTGAAGAGGCTTACCAGTGAAAAGGACTGATCCTCATGTGCTGCTTCCCTTTTTTACAAATCCAAAGCCCTTAAAATTTATCAACAGCTTAGTGAAAAGTGTCATTTCAACCTGGTTTATTGAAGGTTAAATACAAACCACTTCGCACTAACATATGGTTTTGGTATATCACAGAAAGGGCAGAGGATACAAAGATCTAAAAAGAAATATAGCATACAGGTATGAACATGTGATTTTTGTGTGTTACTGTAGTCTTAGCTGGGGGAAAAAATGCCATTTTAGCAGAATAATCCAAATTTTTGTCAAGTTCGTCTTTGTCAAAAGTGTGTGTTTTTAATAAGGCTCTAAATATCATAAAATCCCATTACCCATTATCTAAAACCTTATTATCAGCACCATTGTAGAAATAGACAATGCCTGTCACAGTGAATATTACATTTGAAAATTGAATATTTAAATGAATCCCTCACCTGAGCGACCCTTCTTATCAGCACCATTGTGGGAAAAGACAATGCATTACATTAAAATTAATATTATATTTCATCTCCATCCTGTAGAAATTCCAGTTTAACATTTGTTTCCTGATATTGTCCACTTTGTGCAGAAAATGTTTCTTGACCTTGTGAGCAAGCGAACTCGCTGAAAATGTATCAGTGTCAACAAGACATGGCCAACAACAGGAGAGTCAAATGCACTTGCGTCTTAGCTTAAGTGTTCCAACAGAATGGCAAAGTTGGACAAGCAAGGTTTGTAAGAATTTATAATTTAATATTCGAACGAAGACCTTGAGGAAGAAACCAATTACCTTCTTTTCAGTGGTGTGACGCACTTGTGTCAGTTCCTGCTGCAGATCTTTGTTGGCATGGTGCAACTGCTCCTGGATCTGCTGCCTCTGCTGTCTTTCCGTGTTCAGGCTGGTTTTGGTCTGATCCAGGGTTTTACTGATGTCACTCAACATGCACTCACTCGTTTGTAACTGAGGGGTGAGCAGAGATAGAAAGAAGGGGAGAGAGATGAAGAATGAGTACAGTATGTCTGGTTTGAACCTTCTCCAAAGGCTGAAAGAGGGACAGGCAGGCAGCTATAGAGAGAGCTGAGGAAGAGAGGCACACAAGGAGAAGAATGGGTGAACCGTTACAACAACATACAAGCGGGAGAAGAAAGAGATGAAAGTATAATTTAGGGACGTTTGCCTCCTCCATAGCAGTGAAAAGGAACATCATAAAGGCTTTGTGCCAGGCTGGGGAACCCTACAGTTACTGCTTTGACTCAGGACCAATAAAACTGCTTGACTACACATCATAAAGTTGTAGGACACTAACTGTAGACTAGTGCTTCTTAAACCTTGGAACAAGGCTCACAGAGAGCTGTGGTCCTTTTTCTATCTGCTCCCCATCAGGCAAACAGAAACAATATTCTTTTATTAACATGGGTCCTTGGAAAACACCACATTTCTTTAATGCAGCTTCCTCGCTCCACATGGTTTGTACACCAAAAATCCACCCATCCATCCATTCTCTACACCGCTTATCCTTAGAGGGTCGCGGGGGGCTGGACCCGATCCCAGCTGACATTGGGCGAGAGACGGGGTACACCCTGGACTGGTCGCCAGTCAATCACAGGGCTACACCAACAATATGGTGCCAAAATGATGTCCTAATAATACATAGGCTGTAAAAGTATAAATAGTCTATTAAGAACCAATAGATGTCTATTATCATTCCGTGCATCTTGTCTGCTTTATACTGCATGTGAGCTCCTGTTTAATTGTGACCATCAGCTTCAAGTCAAATGTGCACTCACTGTGTAACTGTAACAGCATTAACTGCATTGTGTAACTCCTTGTGTTAGTAAATTCATTTGGATTCTGATATAAACAACCTTCAGCTCAGCAAAAGAAAAGGAAAAACAGACAATTATAAACCAGTGACATTGAAAGTATGCAAAGTGAGCCCCAGCACTTGAAGATAAAATTGTTAAAATGATGACATTGAAACTGCTGTCACATCCAGAACACACAAATGATGTCAATAAGCTAACAGGGAAATCAAGTTAGTGTTAGAAAATGAGGGCATGAAGTCGGCATCTGAGAGAGTGTTTCAAGTCTTCCCTAAGTCAAATAACTGCATGCTTTTATGTTGAATATACTTCGTTTAGTTGGCTTGCAGGCACCACTAAAACACAAGTAACAGATGAACGACTTGGTTCGGTCAAGGACACAGTAAATGGGTTAATTTAAGCCTAACACACATCACTGCCACGCGCCACTCTGATACCTAGAGGGGCGAGGGGAGGAGGAAAAGAAGGAGAGAGAAAGAAATACAGTGGGAGTGAGACGGAAAGAAAGAGAGGAAAAGGACAATGAGAGAAACCTAAAGGCCATTCCATTCATCATGCGTATGACTCTTTAATGTTCCCATACATTACCATTGGTTCTCATTGGGGCGAGGGCGAGACTGGACAAGGGGGATGAGAGAGAAAAAGAAAGACAAGACCGAGAGAAATAAAGAAAGCAAGAAAGAATGATCTGAGGAAAAATAATGAATTAACAAAATAAAGAGACACAATTTTATAAAAATTAACCCCTCCCCCACTCTTGGGTCCCTCTCTTGGCTAAGTGATATTCATACGAACATGGTTCTTTATTGTACAACGAGCCAACCCTCTGCGGAGCTAAGATGGTGGCGATGAGTTATTAAATATGGAGAGAGGGAGAAAGAGGGAAGGCAGAGGAGGAGCAGAGGAAGGACGGATGATTAACTGTGAAGGAAGTAAAAAATGAAGAGAATTCCCCGATGTACCTGACTGGATTTGATTTAGAGAAGGTTGCCCAATTCTGTTCCTCATTTAAGAAGAGCTCCCCTCCTGTGTGTGTCTGTGAGAAAGAGTGTGTTACCTACTTTGCTCTGCAGTGAAGCCAGGCTTTCTTTGAGCTGTGTGTTGTCTTGGACCAGCTGTTGTGTGTGTTTCTCCTTCATAGCCAAGGTTCTCTTCAGAGTGTCCTGTGTGGCTCGCAAACCAACCGCATCCTGGTCCAGATGCCTCACATGCTCCTCTCTCTCTTTCATCTAACACACGCACAGAAAACAGAACAGTCTGTACTGTACACATATACAACTGTACTACTGCTACTACAGCCTGTACGTTTTACCTTCCTTGTGTCTATGCAAACACCAAAAGGCCAAAAGTATTCCTTTTCTTTTTCAAATTTTTGTTTTCTTGTATGCATTAGAAACCATTGGATAAGTAAAAGAAAATGTCTTGTGCCAAAGATCTTGTAATAGTCTCTTGTGTGCACCAGATCTCTAGAGCACCAGCTCTAAGTGATCACTGTGGGAAGTCTGTCCAACAATGTTGTTGGCAGATGTACTAAAGATAATTTAATGTGAAAACAACAGCTTTATCATGTTTTGTGCAAGGTCCATTAGTCTCTGTTATTTTGTCTGACAAATGTTCAAACTCTAGTCTAACCATTGTTATTTGAAATTCACAGTAACATGTACTCACACATCATTAATCTTCATCAACCTCAAAAGTTAAAATTGTAACTCGTCACCTACAGCACCATTATTTTTCAGTAAGACACACACACACATTGTTTATGTATACTTGAAAACTAAAACAAAATAACTGTTGCTGTGTGTTACTGTACAGAAATTAGAGCTTGAGTGAGTATTGGGGGAAAGAGATTATTTCTAAGGAAGCAGACAGTGGCTGAACTCCTCACCCCATGCATGGATGTGAGTATGTGTGGGCCTGTGGTTCAGAACCCCTAGCCAAATCAAAGCCCCTATTCATTAGCACTGTGTTAAATGAGCCCTGTGTTAGATTAGTAAGGAGGCTCCGCAGACAGTCAACACACATACAAAGACACACCCGCAAACACATTTACGTATACACAGGCGTACACACTTTTGTATGCACATACGCGCACAAATACACACCCTTACATGTCAGACTGAATGATTTAAGATTGGTGAGGTACCTACACTGCAGCGTCTTTCTTAACTTCTGATCTCGGTCAAGCTCTCTCGTCACCTCTTCTAACAGCAGACTGTGGTTCTCTGCCTCCTTCAGTGACTTCTCCAGACGAGATATATATATATATATCATCCAACGTAACAGTGAGCTAAAGGTGGTCTTTTATGCAGTTAACTCATCTACAGCATGGCTAATGGATGGTAACAATTATAAGCAATGGGGCAGCCTGTATTGCGATGCTGAATTAAAATTACTCTTTTATCTGGATATTGCACCAATTTTAGTGTGACTATTGGGAAATAAAATAAGTTTCACAAAACTTAGAAAATAATGTGTGAAATCCAGTTCAACGTTGCATAAGTGGGCAAAAGTTCGTCTTCTTTATGTTAACCTATCTATAGTGCAAGAGGGATTTCAGATGAAAAAAGTTTATGAAGCAAAAGAACACATTTTCTATGCATTTTAAAATATCATTACCATCAATGTCAAACCAAGTTCAGCTAAAATTCAGCTACTGTTTTAGTGTTTTACTGTAGTTACTTGACTAAAGTTCATGCTATTAAACACAATGGATATTTCATATACAATATACATAATATACAGCATATCCAAGTATTACGGAACAATTTTTCTGTAATTGCCACTATCAATCCATATCATTGTGTTTTTAACATGTGTGCAAAGCATATACTTGAGGATGTATATCTAGAAAATAAGTCTAAGGTACTAGCAGGGTCTAAGGTACTCCCTGTTCAGTAAGTGCAAATACACACAGGAAAGCAGGGCAACTCTGTGAGGAACAAACCTAGATATAAGATAAACTTTAGTTCTTATGTTTAATAACTAACTTAAAAGCCCATCCATCATTTACCTGTTCAGATATTAACATTAACAGTACAGTATCTACTATCAGTTCAGTTTTCATGGGATTTGGTCTGTAATATTGAACTTTTTTTTGTTTTAGGTTTATGTGTCAATACACTGTGGCTGTGCCTTGTGTGCAGAACTCTCCAGCCTCCCCTTTTTTGCCTAGAACCTGGTTCTGTAAGGAATGAAAGTGTAACAATATTTTGCTAAACTGAAAGCCATGCAGGACAGGTCAGATGCATACACATACACATATCGCCTACACATAAAACTAAACCCCAACCAGTCATTTCAATTGAGAACTTTTTGTCAAAAACACTCAGGTTTGTCTCTTTACTGGATGTGTCAGGTAAACTACACAATTGGTTACTTCAGTTCTACAGTATATTTTGTTGCCCTGTTTCACATTTTAACAGACCATTCTCAGTATTCAGAGTATTCAGCAAATATGTCATGTGAAAAGCATGTTGTTGATGTAAAGAGCAGGGTCCAAGCAGAGTATTTCGAATACTCTGGTGAACCATTAAGCAGGTCAAACACTTTAAGAATGTGGAATTACATGTTTGTATTGTATTGACTGAGCAAGGTTCTGACATCTCAGCTGTAAAAATGTCGTGTATATGTATCTAAATTAAGGTGTCAAAGCAGGATTGGTAAATTGTCTTGGTTTGTAAGTATGTGATTGATGTGAACAACTATATGTGAAGACAAGAAACAATGTAATAAATATTATAAATACTGATTATTCAGTGTCATCTTAGTTAAAGTTGCTTACTGTAGCTAGATTTGGCTAACTAATATGAGCGAGTGCATAAGAAAGCTGATGATATAAGCTGATGCAACAGTGTGTCAATATTACTACAATGGCATGCCTGGATTCTCCCATGTGCAAATGGCCGTGGACAACAAACAGGGCAATGTAAGATAACTATGGAGAGAAACTAGTCTCAATATGGTCACAAATGTATATTACACGATCTACAAATGAAAAATAAGATTTACAAATGTGTACAATGATTTGTGTGTATCCTGTTGTTACAGAGTAAGTACAGAGTAAGTACCCTATACCGTTCCACCAGCACTTAACCGCAGCATGCATTTGCGGATCTGTGTGGAGCTGGTCTGTGCACCATGCACACACATTTAACAATCTGTAAATAAATACAGAAGAATATCACAAATATTTTAAGACATTTGTATGCACATGAAGCTTTTTGAAAGCATAAATGATCAGATCTGTGAAGTTAAAAATCTGTACGTAAAATATTAATATTTATTCAGGTTCTGATGTGTGCATTTGCAACAGTTGTACTTCTTGTTCTTGAAGATCAAATAGCGATCGTCTATAATCAGTTCAGATAATAAAAGTCACATACATCTTAGAAAAACAAGCAGTTCTGTTACTTACTGGTATGCAAATAGGGTATCTCAAAATTCATATTTTTGCTAATATTGTTGGTTCTTATTTCTTATGAAACTAGTATTCTACTCAAATGATTAAACTGTATATTGAATTTTTCACAATCCCACCCACGATACGGTCACTGCTATCTATCCATGAGGCAGTAGTTAAAGATCACAATGTCTGTCAAAAACCCTCCTGTAGCCCAAGGTCTTTACGGCACCGACTTCCAGAACTCCATAATAATGTTACATAATTAATACATTACGGTGATATTTCTCCTCTCCAAATCTGCCACTATCAGAGATGATTAAAGGTTCTCATGTGGTCTGAGTAAAGTCTTAATTCTCCAGTGGGAGTATAGGACCTTGGCTGGAAGTCCTGAAGAAAGAATATCAGATTTGTGATTTTATTTCAAATTAGAGCTTAAGCCTTGGACTTTCATATTAGTATAGTCCCTATTGAGAGAAACCTCAATCTGATCAAGTCTCATTACTTTACCAATTAAAGTTTCACCCCTGGGGTCCTCCCCTTAACTCTTGCCCCCCGTCTCCTCCTCCTTCTCATCCTCCTGTCTCCTTTCCTTTATTTTCTCCTCCTAGCCATCATATGTTTTTTCCACCAAAGGCAGAGGAGAGGAGAAAGGGAGAGCGGCTTGCGCAAATCCATGATTGGCCAAAGTCTATCCTCCATCTAGGATTACGAATAAAAATGGTACATTTGAGGACAAAGGAAGGAGGGGTGAGATGGGAAGAGATGGTGAGGAAAAAGAGAGAGATCGAGTGTGAGAGAGAGCTGTGAGTTGCAGAGTTATGGGCACAGAGAGAGAGAGGGCGGCTAATATAATTGAATTAAAAAGATGGAGCGGGGCCATTTCTAAGCAGGTGGGAGTGTGGAGTGAGAAAGAGCAGGCGAGATATTAACTTCTAATAAAAGAGAGATTAGAAAGTGGCTAGGAGGACTGCTCTGTCTTTACCTGTGGGAGTGACGGCCCCCACATAACCTTTCACTGCAATATGCACACTGATATTGGCCGCCATAATCTGAGGATACCACACACACACACACACACACACACACAGACAAATACATACACACAAGCATCCTTGCATGTGCATCTGTGTCTCTGCACGTTAGCACCCAAAAACAACCACACATACAGTATATATACACCTAAATATGTAGAAATATGTAGCATTTGGGCATACACACACACACACACACACGATTGCAGTGTGACAGCAATGCATTATCAGCTCTCATTCAATGATCCAACAGGCGGCAGTCATCAGATAATGAAGACGCAGCTCTTTGGGAAGCTGCTGCTATACAGACAATTAATTAACTAATTGGTCTAACAAGCTCATTAAACCACGCTTTTTTGGCAGCCGGTGTGAATACATTAAAAAGGCTAATTCAATTAAACAGGTGCAGATTTCACAGCTGCCTCTCTCATGGGCACACACACACACACACACACACACACACACACACAATCCTACAGGTGTTGTGTACATGTTCGCTCCATTTGACTCTGATGTCTTTCTCAGCGAAACCTTGGCATTTGATCAAAAGCATAATGGTATGCAGATCAAGTGGTGTGTACTTATGTGTTTGTGCGTGTATTTCTGTCAGTGCTTGTGCCTCAATGGGCCGGTGTGCCTTTGAATCAAAAGTGCAGCTCAATAAGCTCTAGCAGCATTGGTAATCTGTATAATTGAAAGGGTATAAAATAAGTGGGTGGAACACTGATTGAAGCACTATGATAGCATAGTTAAATTAGCTAACAGAATCCCAGAGGTCAAGCAATAATGTAAGCCAAAGCTTCACAATGCAATACAATTTTTAATTTGCTCCAAAGATTTTAAATGTTATACATTCATGTGTGAATGTTTGAAAATAAAAAAGCTCTGAGCTGCATGTGAAAAGTAAAGAGTTTGTCTTCAGCTACTGGTCCCAATACTTGGCAGTCTACATTCACAGACGTATAATTATTGGGTAAGCAGCAATAATAATTTTGCCAGTCTAACGCAGGACACATTCAATTTAGAATATGTAACATGTATCATACAAATCATGTCTTTAAATTTTAAACAAAAGCATTTGAAGCATGTGTTTTGTGTGTGCACTTGCAATCTCACCTTTCGTCTCACTGCATTCAACTCTTCAGTTAGTTGGTTCATCCTCGCCTCTTTCTCCTCCATCCGTCTATCAAATAAGGCGCTGAGCTCGCCCCTCAAAGACACCATTTTGGCCTCGGCCTGGAACACAGTGAGTGGTTTATATTCATTCACTGTCATAAACTGTACACAAAGCTGTGGCATTTTCAGCCAGCTCACTTCTTTGCTTGTGTATCGTCTTTACGGAAAGATCCTGTATTGTGAAAAAAATTGACAAAGAATCAGTTACGAACGATACTGCATGGAATTATCCTGATAAGAAGACAAAATCTCAATAAAATGGCAAAAGATTACAAGCACATCACACTGAGATTGTTAGCATAATTAGATTTTCTCACTCTGCACATACAAATGAAACAATACAGATATTGCCCATACAGTATGCACTTAAATTAAACCGTACATACAAGCATAAATTATGCTTGAGTCTATGCATGCACGCTCATACACAAACACACAAACATAGCAAAGTGGGACTTTTGATGACACAGGGCATGTCTGAAGGTGATGGGCTTGTAGGTCTGATGTGTGATCTCTGTGTGTGTGAGTGTGTGTGTGTCTTTGTGTGGAAGTATTTATGCGTGGTGATCTGGTGGGTTTGGTTTGTTATGGCAGCAGCTACAGTAGAAGCTCCCTCATAGGCTGTTAAAGCGCTGAGGTCGGTGGTTAGCTAAACTACCATGGAGATGATACCACTGATTAATTTCCTCCGTCTTCATTGCCTTCACCCCCCCCCATCCATAGGTCCGCCTTTCCCTTCCCCCAGCCCCTTTAGCCACTGCTGAATATTAAATCAGTCCCGTTTTTTTATTCCCAGATAACCACAGTTCATTTTTCTCCAAGTGTCACATAGCCATGACATGCTGTAGCAGCCTATATGTTAGGGATGGCTGATGTGAGTTATTGTTATTGTTATCTTTTTTCCATTTACTGCCTGTGTGTCCCACTGTACACTATGCATGGCTAAATCATTACCTGCACATGTGGTATAAATATCGAATAACACCATTAGTAATTTGCAGGGAAATTTCCTATCTTGACAGTTAGACATGCTCATGTTCCTGTGTTAAGAGCCAAACAGCAACAAAAGTCTGTTTCACCATACCATAAATAGTGCCTGTGGTGTTTTGTGTAGTGTTTGTTTCCTGCGAGTTAATAATAAAGTCTGTGTTTGAGTGTTATGTATGTTTGTGTGTACACATTGGCCAGGGAGAATGAGAGGAGAGGTGAATCTATAGTTGTAGTGTGTTTTCTAGTGATTTTTGCCACTGAGCTCTACCACTTAGAGACTGATGTTAAAGAGGTAACTGACACACAGAAGAAACACACAAGCAATCCTGCAGTTTGTACAATGCATGTGTGTATATATACATACATACATACACATATATATATACATATACATACATAAATACACATATATATATACATATACATACATACATACACATATATATACATATACATACATACATACATACACATATATATATACATATACATACATACATACACATATATATATACATATACATACATACAT
>LKNJ01004581.1:0-29446 GCA_002120245.1 Maccullochella peelii
AGAGAGCCACGTTACTTCAGCTGGCTAAGCAGGTTAGAGAGGCTTTCAGCAATATTTAATATTATTTCTACTTTTTAGAGGACAGAAAGACATTTCTATTAAAGAATCCAACCAAGAAAATCTTTAATTTTAGATTTTCCTGGGATCCCACCTTTCAGTGTCCTCATGTGGCTGCAGATGCAACCGTCCTGACTACTGGACTGCAGTATCTCTGGCGCTGGAGATGAACCCTGAGAGCGGCCTTTCTTTTGGTTTATTTGTGAAGAGAATTTCAAGCCCCATGCTGGCTGTCACACACAGCCACAGTCCTTGGGAGCCCGTTCACTGCTCCAAGTCTCACAGGTACACGATCAGCCGGCAGCTGGCCGCCAGCTATTAGCCGGCTGTCAGTGCTGCTGGCTCAAAGAGAACCTGAAAGAAACAACCAATGCCAACAGGAATAAGAGAGCTGCTGACTACTTAGTAAGTACTTGTCTAACCTAACGACGAATGGCGCTACGACCAACAGAGGAATGATGTCATTGCATTTCATGTGGTAATTTGTTGATATTTGGCTGGCATATGTAAGCTGCTAATGGCAGCTAGTTAGCAGAACTACACTGGTGAAGTTCATTTTTATACCTTAAGGCCTTTACACACCGGGGGCGTTTGTTCATGCAGTTAATGCGCACATCAATATATTTTTTCAAACTGTTGTTTTTGTCATGACTACTTTCACACAGAGCGTGAATATTAGGCAGCGAAAAGCGAACACAAAAAAGACAAAAGACAAAGAACTCAAGGACAACGTGTGGATCAGCATTGCCGGATGCAGGATAGTGACGAGCTGATGTAGTTTACTTTTGGATGGAGCAGAACTGGTAGCACGGCAACAGAGTCAGAGCAGGTTTGTCTCATCATATTAATCAAATACAGGAGGCACTCTGTAGCTTTTTACCTGCAGGTAAGACACTGGAGCAGACACAGGCTTTATCTGTCTATCTATCTATCTATCTATCTATCGCAAATTTGCATTGCTGTCGCCCTGGATGTCTGTCTTTTTCCAGCAGTGGCCTCGGTTCTTTTTAATCCATGTGCGGGTCTTTGAGGTGTGTTAGCGTCAGCTGAAATGACCCCTCAATCGTATGACTTTGGCTGAATCCAAAGTCATAGGGCCTTAGATGTTTACATGTCCTATGTTAGAAGGTGAGGATTCAGATGGAAAATCAATGACATGGATTTTTCTTAAGATCAGTTCTACTATTCCCTCCCTCAATTATGTTTTCAGCATAATAATTATGTTGTCGACTACGGTTGTAAGAATTTTGTGGAAATGACCTAACAGAGGGAGGAAGAGAACTGATTTCATTACCACGTTTGCACAGAGTAATCCCATAGATCACATTTCTGACTGCAGTTTGAGGCAGATAAACACTCGTCTGTGCCAGATTACATTCTGAGCGTAACCTTGCCAGCACTGCTGCCTAGGGGATCTGTGACTCCCCTCTCCTGTAAACAAGAGGACTTAAAAGGGATTGTAGTTATCCAGATTAGCCAAATCTGCTGTAGTCTCTCTCTCTCTCTCTCTCTCTCTCTCTCTCTCTCTCTCTCTCTCTCTCTCTGATTCAGGTGGTATGTTGCATTCACGCTTAATTCAGTTCAGCTTTGTTTAAGTAACTCTACAAAAGCATCTTTACAAAAGCTCAACTGTTACATACATCTCACTCTCGCACATTCTGCACAGTGGGTGTGGGGACAGAGTCTAAGTTTGAAGAAGTCAGAGTAAACTCAGAGAGCTGCACCTTCACCCCAGAGGATCAATCCTCTGGGCTGCAGGTCAGCTTGAACGGAACAATAAGTCTGACCCCCATCTCAAAGGGACTTAAAATTGGCTGGATGCCCTTCTGGCTTTTTCTCCTGCCAAGCCACTGACTCTTACTCTGATGAAGGACACCATTCCTTGTCTTTACTACCTAGCAGCTGTTAGATGCAGTGTAGTTCTGTGTGACTGTACTGATTTAAGTGGGATAATGGGTTTTGGTGAATATATAGCCTTACTGTTTTGACTGTTTTACTGTTTTTGGTTTGCATAACATTTCGTCACCACTGTCATTGTAGAGACTGTGGACGGCTATGACTTTAAAACCAATCCAATGAATCCAATGAAGCTAAAGTGGTTTGTTCCAACAAAACTGCTCTCCTGAGCTTCATTTAGTCTGACATGAATGGAGCTTAGCAGTAGTTCAGGCTGAGCAATGATGCTGCGCTGGCATGAGCTGCTGATTCATGCTTCACCATCATTGGCTCTTTCATCAGCTGTTTGGCTACAAGCTGACAAGTAAGGTCCAATCACTGTCTGCCTCCCAGAGGGTCTGGGGGCAGCCCAATGTGAGAAGCTGGGAATGATCTGCAATGGACCAGCTCCCTCCTAATGGTCTGCAGGCGGCCCAAGGCAACGAAACCCGTAAGACAAAGAAAACTAAACACAAGGAAAAGAAAAAGAAAAAAATGGGTGGACCCACTGGCCCTCCCCAGCTGCCTCCTCCCTCCCACTCCACTCAACCCCTACAAAACCCAAGCCACCAATATTATTATTAGTATTATTACATTATATACGTATGTGAACGTATGTTCTTTTTGAAATTTCTAAATGTATTTAATGTATTAATAAAAATATATTTATTCTCCTCCTCCTCCTCCTCACACAGACCTGCATATTCCTCTGGTCACACGCATGTATTAATACACAACACACTTTCATACATGCACAGAAACGCATACAAATACCACATGTCTATACGTAGTTCTCCAACTAACAAATCTGTGCCAATTCAAACCATAACCTATGTTTGTTATGTCTGACTGTTTAGCGTTATTGGCTGTATATTTTGTGACACCTGTCTGCCTAATTTGTCACATTTTTGTGTCCCATTGCACTAATAAAGATAAAAAAGAAAGTAACGTCCAGTCATATTCATGTGTTCACAGTGGACACTTCTTGCTTCTGCTCAGCCATGTCGTGTTCCAGATCCCAGCATTTAACACAGTAAGTTACAGTGTCTCAATAGGTTTTACAGGCCAAAAGCATTAATGACCTCCAAATATGTGCTTTTCATGTTAGGTCCAAAATGGACTTAATCCACCTGAAACCTGCAGTCTCTTCAATGTTCAAATGTTGCTGAGTACAACGTGATGCTAACCTGTAAAGACATTGGCCAAATCATGACACTTCTTTCACTTCTTTTCATCTTTCTAAATTGAAATCATTTTTATCTGCGCCAACAGAAAACAATGCCGTGTTGTTTTAAAAGAGATGAAAGCTCTCGATGCGTGTTAGCTGAGCCAAGCTGCAAACCTCCTTTTTAAAGTGTGAAAATGAATTTGAACAAAGATGGATTTGTTGTTGTTGTTTTTTTAATAATCCAATTGTCTCCCAAACCAAAGCCTTCACACAACAACACTTCTGGCCAAACAGAGACATTTAGCATCCAAGCAATGTTTCAACCAGAACTGAAATAAAAAGTAAGAACTGAGAGATTCATCTGAAACCAAGCACCATAATTTGCCTCACTTGCCACCAAAAATAAGAAATGCTGTGGAGGAAACAGCGAGGGTGGCATTGTTCACTGCCAGGGAACGCTCATGCAAAGTGGCCCAGGCTTAAGCAGTCAAGCTGCTAAACAGGGATAGGGGGGAAGTGTAAGAGGATTGGCTGTAAGTGACCTCCAGATTGTTGCCTTTGGTCTGTGACTACACAGAGAGCTGTAACTACAACATGGCTTAGTTCATAATGAGAAGGAGGGATAAGACAGACAGTCTGGGAGGTAGAAGCAGCAGAAGAAGAAGTAATGTTTGGCATCTAATGAAAGAGAGATGGTCGAAGATGCAGACAGAGACGCGCCGCTGCAAAGGTGCCGTACAGTATTTGTGTGTATTAAAACAAACGGAGAGAGCGGATAGAAAAGAAGATCAGCTGTCATCTGTTTCAAATAGATGCTTGTTCATTTTAAGATAGTATCCAGTCAAGCGTGCACACGTACATCATCAAGTCCAAAATAACAATGGAAGTCAACCAGCCATAAAGCAGACCTGTGTGTGTGTGTGTGAGCATTCCTGATAGCAGTGGCCCGTGGCACAGTGCCAATCACTCCTCACTTCGCAATTACAAAGAGCAGAGGGCTTCAGGTAATCACCATTGATCAGTGCACATGTACTCACACACACACACACACACACAGGCAGGGGCCAGTGGCATTGATCCACTCCCCCACCCCCCAGCCTCCAGGGAAGATGGCGTGTGTGTGACAGTGAGAGGAGATACAATAGAGATACAAAAACAGAGACGGGCAGAGGGAGGGAGGACAAGGCGAGAGAGGGAAGAGGGACATGTTGGAAATTGGAATAAATGGACGCGATGGACAGAAAAGAAAAATAGTGAAATGCCTCTTGTTGCAGCAATATTCCTTCCTGTCTCTAACGTGAGCAATACGGTCACACTAGTTAGTTACTTGGCCATGCAGTCAATCAGCCAGTCAGAGTGTCACTGCTGACAAACACATGGGAGTTGTGGTCGTCAGTGAACATGTCGGTACTGAATTTCAGTGTAATGTCATCTCTACCTCTACGTATGGAGAGAATTTACCTCCTGAGGCTGAAAGTGTACCAGCGCTGAACCAAGGTCTTCATCACCCCGAAGGTCTTCATCACCCCGAAGGTCTTCATCACCCCGAAGGTGCTTACAGGCGCCTATGTTGTGGTCTGTTTTGTTATAAATGACATATAGTTCTTTGGCAAACAACAGAATTGTTCCACATTAATTATGCCGTCCTTTATGTGTTAAGTTTACTATAATGGATGGATAATTATTCTGTTTGCCTTTATTTATACGTTCAGCTAGATAAAATATATAAATGCAGCCATTTAGTTAAAGCCCCAGAAAACGCATTTCTCTCTGACACTGAATATTCATCACCAAATGAGCAACAAAGATAAAAAAAAAAGGAGAGAATGAAGAGTCAAAAACTTCGTTAATCTGCTTCAGATTTGATTGACAGTGGCCTGGCTCATAGCAAAGTCAGCTGGTCTCGACCCTCTCGCTGTTTTATGTTCATGTTTTCGCCTCAATCATATTTTAACATATTAATATTAATTATATTTTTTACAATACCGGCTAGTGGAATCACTGCATTGTTGGTTTTGTTCTTTTCACAGGTTTGGTTGACAGTATGAAAATACAGAATACCGGCAGCCGTATCCTTTTAAAGGGGTTACGTTTGGGGACATTTGGTATCTGTTCAGTGATGAGAACATGCAGTGAGACACCTCAAACGTCCATGTATCATTGGCAGATCATTCACTATTCGAGCAGAAACTGTTGAGTGACATTAAGTAAGCAGTATTATCCAAAGTGAGACAACCGACCTTGTGATTCTGACGTTAGTAGTGTGATTATCTGACCTGTTCATCCATAAAACATCAATGTTGCTGATGGAGAAAGGTCTATTTTAGAGAGTGATTCAGCTAAGCAGCACGAGTGTTCATCCTGTGTGCACTGATTTCTAGTTCTACACAGCAGCATCACCCACCAAGGAAGGAAACACTGCATGCATATACCTTCTAAACCTTAAAGCTTGTGTAACATATGTAAAGATGTTTGTAAGTTCAGTTTTACTCCGTCTCGATGTTTAAGTCTGTTCAAAGAGTGAAAAGCAAAGTGACTGTGTGGGTGATCCAATCAATGGCTGAATGAATGAATGTACCTTTTCCCTCTCTGTTAATGGAAGGTAAAAAAGAGAAACGATGACGGTAAACAATGACGTGAGCTCAGAAGAGGGGCGCTGATGGTGCTGGTATTGTGTTCAGATTCTTCAGCGAGAGGTGACGAAGCACTTTATGTCCTAAAATCAATTCTTAAACAATATATTATCAACTCCTGAAAGATATGTTTAAGCTTTTGAGATCTGCAGCATCTGTGCAGGCTTACCTAAACACTAAACACTTACAACAGGAGCATTGTATCTCTATATAATAGAATTCAACACCTGCATATTTTCTAACCACGTTAGGGAGAGACGTGTGTGATATCTTATCCTAATCGTCAAATCATTAAAATCACATTTCTCACACGTCTCTGTTTGTGAAAGAGCAAAGTAACAGAAAACGCACGGTGATGTCTGTCATTGACGCTAATGAAACACTGATGATGGCTAATGCGGCGTTCCCACCAAAAACCCACAACACGCAAATATTCGCCCCTCTGGGTTCATAACATCATCCGGAGGCGCACACAGCTCGGTGAATTTCACCGCCTTCTCCAGGATGACGGCTGCTTCCAGCTCTACTTGAGGCTGACCAGTGCCAGCACCGCTACAGCGATATCAGCCAAAAACAAACAGATTTTGTTGTGATTTAATTGCAACAAATGGATCAAAAGGCTGCTGATATAACTACATCACGATGCCGATTCGTAAAAGTCTGAATTCATGCTACGTGAGGTAAGTCCACAAGACGACAAGCAAATAACTTTCAAAATGCTTGTACATGTTGATTCTCAACAATGGGCTTGTTCTCATCTCAGCGGAAACTACACAGACATCCAGGACAAACACAAACATGGCAGTGACTCACAGACGCTTCTGTTTTTTCTTCCTCTGCAGGGCAGGTTGTATCATGAAGGCTCTTAAGGAGCCAGTTCAGCCACAGTTTACTTCCCATGGGTAAGTATGGGTCATTTAGCCCACTCCTTAATTCTGGAAAGTCCCTCTGTACGTGTGTTGACGGGAATGGAGCGAAGAAGATAATACACACTGTTGGCCTGTGTGCAAATAATCCTTTTATTCATTGCATTCTGTGGTGCATTAAATTGAATACTTTTACTTTTACTGTTGTTAAAATACTTCAACGCTCCTGCATTACATGTAAATAGTATTTGCATTAATGCTATGAGCGAGCAGCAACTTGTTATTCTCCTGCAGCCCACGCCTCAACAACTCAGGAGATTGTTCTCCCTTTCCTCCAGAGACGGAAAGAGGAAGACGAGGGTATATGGTGCTTTATCTGCATGCGCAGGTGCAGACCGGATCCACAGGCAGTGGAATAAATCTCCCACTAGTTTGTCACAAGTAAGGATGAACCTAATTGCAGTGAGCTACAGTACGTACAGTGGACACACACAGCCCTGCCTGTTGTTTAAATGCCCCCCAGAAAGTGTTTTGTTAAGAGGATCCATAAAAAGAGGCATTCTGCTTTAAAGCTGAATTAGGCAATTTCACACATTGCCGGCTGCAGTGAGAAGAAGTGACTGAAACTGTTCACAGAACTCGTGTAACGTTACGCCACAGTGTGCTCTTGTTTATCAGCCTGATCGGACTCATTTAGGTGTACATAAAGTGTAAATGTGTATTAAAACTTCTCAGGAATAAATGGATTGGTGAATAACATTTTGTCTGCATGACATAGTGGATTAATGACACAATGAATAAGTGAATGACTTCACTGAATGGACTCCAAACGAATAAATCACATGAATGAACAGATGAAGTCTGGTTTTATGAAGCTTCCGTTTCCTTGCTTTAGGGTTTTGTCTCTCTTGTCTTTGGATATTCTTATCTAAAAATACCACCAGTCTTTTATGCCTGCGGCAAAGCGTTTCAGCCCAGACTTTATTATTGTCTGTCTTCATTGTAATTGGGTCGCCACTTATTAGTTTCTACATGAACTCTGTGCTTTAGGCTGTGAGAGGCCACCGAGGCAGCTGGAGGTTTTCCGAGGCCTCGGTCGCTGCTTATTAGCCTCATTTATTTCTGATTGTTACCATCACAGAGAAGACACAACCTGCAAATTAGTCAAGTAGATGGCATGATTTGGTGATCCCTAGCTACATTTAAAAAAAAACCAAAAAACCTTTTAAGCATCATTGCACTCCGGGAACTTCCCACAGAGTGACACAGGAGCATAAAAGTCACTTCATACTGTTACTTACTCTGCCGTTAGTGATCGAAAGAAGTTTCCTCCATCGAAAACTTGGAACACCACGCCCTCTTGGGGGTTTCACCTAATTAACTTTAAATGATACTTGCTGAAAGACAACAAACAGAACACATTAGATCGCATACATTCAGCTTTATTACAGAACCTTTCTGCTTTACTTGGGAGATCATTGCTGACCTTTTGTTATAAAAGCAGAAAGCAAAAACTTTCAAACATTAAAAGTGCAAAGTCTGTTGGTTTGGCTTGCTCTTCCTCTTTCTAAGAGTATTTCATAATTGCTAACTCATCACTGCTGCCAGTTTGTCACAAACTGTACAGGATGACTGTTCTGTCAGCTAACTTTAAGTCAAGACAAACGGGATTCTTAATATAGAGACAGAGCGCATTTAAGTCCCACAGCAGAGGGGAAACAATCCATCGCTCTCCATTGACTTTGTATTGTGTGAAGGTGCCTCCTTGTCACTTCTGTCTCCTAGCAAACAACAGAAACATGGCTAACAGCTGCTGTGTGCTGGGACGCTCTACCAACAGGGTCAAGAACCAGAACTAAGTTTTTATAAGCTGCAGAACCCAAAAACTGAACCTTTAAGAAGACAAAAGTGGATCCAGACGTGAGGCGTCAGCAGGGAGAACGGGGATGCTGTGGGATCCTGACTCTCAGTGTGTCCACGTGTCTCTGCTCAGTCACATATCCAAACGTCAGTTTCAGGCTAAACTACATCGCTGTAAATTAAGCTAAAGCAGCTTGTGTAGGGGAATGTGGCTAAATCAGAAAGCTATGCAGTGTTATGTTAGCTAGTGCCTTAGCTAACTACAGTAGCTTAGCTTGAGCAGGGACACTGAGACAGACCCACAGTACTGAGTCTGGCCTCTCTGGTGTTAACACACAGGGTGCTAAAATCATCCTCTGACATGCTGAAATTGAATGTTTTAGCTAGCGACAGGCATTTTGTTAGCATTTCAGCTCTTGGTTGCATATTGTGGCGCTAATCCGGTGGGCGTGGTTTTCAGAGTGTGTCTCAGTCCTCTCAAACAGAGAATCTGGGACACTCAGTAAACATGGAGATAAAATCAAGAGAGAAAAGGCAAACACTTCAAAGTATGTGGTGCGAGATACCCCTCCTCTGCATGGCACCACCACTACACGCCCCGTCAAGAATCTCACCTAATTAACTTTAGCACTTAATGACAGACCATGAGTTAAGATCAATTATGGCGCCCGTGTCACCATTATTTTCCCAAAGAGCTGTCCCTCTCTGTCTAGGTGATCAATGTGCGCCCTGAAGTACCAAAGCAGACGGCTTCTGTTTTCACATTCCTTCAGCCAATATTGCCTGAGGGGGGGTGATTTTAGATAGGACCCCTCCTCGCTTGGAACAATGGATCAATGACGTGACTTTGCATGTTCCTCTGTAATTCTTTGAATACCTTAGTGACCTGGTCTGTGTGGCCCGAGGACAGAGAGCTGGATAGAGACAGAGAGATGAGTAGGAAAACACACACACATCTATTTATACTTGTATTTGTATGTAAGAGAGCAGGACAGAACGAGACAGTGTGTGTGTGTATGTTTATACACACACACACTAAGATGAGACCAACTCTCCAGTCGTCTCTATATGGGCTGTAATTAGGTTAGGGATCTGGGAGCCTATTGCATCCACAAATGGTTATTGATCATGCAACAGGTGCTGGAAAAAAAAAAGGACAAGTGTTTGTGCAGTCTTGTGTGTGGGGATTCTTCTATTTGTGTATCTGTGTACATACTGGGGTGCCTCCGTGTACGTTAATGCCTCTGTGTGTTTGTGTGGACGCTCCGAGCTGGGGAACAGGGTGGGGGCATTAAGCAGTGACATTTATAGCTATTGTCTCATCTGTCAAACTCTGCTTGCTCTCTGGGTCTTTAATTTGCTAATTAGACAGTGGGACCCCTGTTTGTTTGGAAAGACCACTGCCTAGATACTTATCTGTTTTACAAGATAATTCCCAGACAGGCTGGCATGCTGTGTGTGCATCCCGGTTCGTGCCTCAGCACATCCTGGTATTTTTCACAAGTCTGAGCAAAGACAGAAAGCCTAGTGGCATAGAGACAGAGTGACCTCAAAAATGTGGTGACAGTAGAGGAGAGACATGTTAGTAACTTAAACAGAAACATATTTACAGTTTATTTACCAGGAGAATCCACAAGCAGGTGTTTGTGTTGTTGGCTTCAGTGCAAGGACAATAACTCAAATATCACAAGCACAGTGCTGTTATACATGGCTGCTGACAAGCGAGGACAAGGACAGCTGTCAGTTTACCCTCATGAAGAATATCAGCTGGAGCTCCTCTGGGTTACAGTTCTCTGGATCCGCTGGTGGTTATTCCACTTAAGTTGGAAAACACAGATACAGATACAAGCACAGATAGATGCTCCTCACGCTAAATCCACGAATCCTATATGTTATTCACGTGATTATAGGAACTCCAAGAAGACAAGAGATTCCAGGTTTACTGTGAATGAAATTATGTAGTTAGGTAATAATTAGAGCCTCTCCCAGCAGGAACTGGGCCTTTAAACCACGGACGAGTCTCCAGTGTAGATTCATGCAGTCTGCAGTGCACTGGACTTGCATGTCTCTGGTCTGGAGGAAGCTCACAAGAACAGTTCAACACCACAGAGAAAAGAAAGGGAGGGGTTTAGTGACATAGACGAAGCACAAATACCTACAATAACAACAAAGTTTACATCATCTGCGTTACAGAAAACAAATAGGTTTCACTTTGAAGACTCAGATTCTAGACCAGCAGATTGTGTCATCAGTTATTCCCTCATTAGTCCTCTTGCTGCTTATCGCTATCAACCAAACGTAATGTGTCATCATTTGGCTTTCCAGTCATGGCTTGCTCAAATAAGACAAATCACTGTTCCTCTTTGTTTGCATGACATGCTGCTGATAGCTTATGATAGCTGCTGAGGCTGCACTGTACTGCGCTGTGGCCTACAGGACTATTGGAGACCTGTGAAACTAGGGAAGCCTGGCATAAAAGCGCAGGGTTTAGTATCTCTGCTCTCAGGTAATGACCGTATATCTTAAAGAGGAAAATAGACGTATTTCTGACAGCAGTAATTCAGAACGCATGAGTGCGTTTTGAAAAGGCTGCAAAGGCCACGAGGCCTCACTGTGATACCTCCAGGCCTTCTCCAGTCAGAACATCAGAGTTATCTTCCACCACAGGCTGAAAACTCATCTCTTCGAGAAGTGCCTCACATCCCCTTGTCCCCACTGAATCATAGCCCCTCTCCCGTATCTTCCTCCTCTACTGGCTATAATATGCTCTTATCTTGAACTCAACAGAATCCTTTCTACCTCTCCCCTTGGCTTTTATTTCTCTTATTTCACTTTAAAGAACTCCTCTCTTACATGATAATTCTGGGGTCACTGTAATACCGTCAGGACTCTGTGGCACTGGCCATTGTGACAGCCTGAAGCTTGAAACCTAATTAAAGGCGTAATTAAATGTATGTTTTTCATAGTCTGACTCACAGGAAGCAGGCTGTGGGTATAAGCCTGCCAATCCTCCTGCCCTTCCGCTATCTGCATCCGTTTACACTGCAAGGGCACCGTCGCTGCATCCTGAGCTCAGCGCTGCCAAAGACGACTGTGATTGGTTTAAAGAAATACCAACAAGCCACAGCGAATGATAATAGGTTCAGCCAGAGCTTTCTGCAGCGCTAAAACAAAGTGTGGAGATAGGTCCGGCTATGCGAGACTATGGTTTAAGTCAACCATCATTATTTGAATCATGTGATTCTGCAGCAGTCACACTGATATAGATAGATAGATATCTGTTCTCACTGATTGCTGCACTTATCATCTCTCAGCACTGGAAATTTCTGTTTTGAAGTATTTGTTTTTGCTGCTCTTGGCTCAACAAAAACATGCAACAACCGACAGCAAGTGCACAGGATATTCTGAATTAGCTGCAGTCAGTGTGGTTGGTGTTTCCTGAGTAAATAAGTCAAGTGGGTGGTGTGAGAAGAGCCAGCAGCCACTGTAGGCTTCCACCTACAGACCTTTATAATTCAGACACTGTATATTCATAAGACATCACATACTTTATAAGGGCAGCTGCGTCTGCAGCTGTACAGCGGATATCTGCAGGAGGAATGACTTATGACCCAGATTTTCTCAACTTTATTATGTTTTGGGTGTGAAGAACCCCCCCCCATGCTTCATCTGGTTAAGTCAGAGTAAATCGTCACATTCTGGTGGCGTTCCCGGGCAGCTGAGGGTTGCTTGTGTGCTTGTGTCATCACCGTGGAAACGTGACGACCCACAAATGCCATTCTTTTTCTGTAGATTTATATTTGATTTGTATCTCCAACTGTCTGTAATGGCTTAAGGAGATTTTAAACACACTGACGTCCTAAAGTTTTGATTGGATTTATAATACTCAAATTGTATGGTTCATGATATCCCATAGCTACTAACCAACAAAATGCTGTAAGTAATCTAATTAAAATATCAGTTGTACTTCCTTGATCTTGCTTTTCTGCTTTAAATGTCGTGATATAGTTCCCCTCAGAATTCCTGTTGCTTGAGTTGTAGGAGTTTTAAAATCCTGACAAATTGTTTAAATCAGGAGAGACAGAAATGAGAGAGAATAGCGGCCGCTGCATCCTGTGACACACTGATATTGAAACGTTACACAGCACCCTCTCTGTACGTTCAAAATCCAGACTGCGGAGCGCCACAAAATTGTGTTTTTAATGTATATGAATTACGCAGCAAAGGATGCTTGAAACTTAACAAGTTGACTGCAGTGGGCTCCAGCATTTAATGTGCAGGCTGTAGGACACACTGTGCGTCCTAACAGGTTTCAGGTAAATATTCTGTGTACCATAAACCAGACAAAGCTTAACTTGAGGATAACCAAACGATGGTTTGACTACAAACAATTATATTACAAGTGGTTGTGAGTGGCGACAGCTGAGATGTGATTGGATCATTAATGGCAGATCCATTGTCAGTTTTCTGTAATACATTATTGCAATGATTAGATTAATAATCAGGCTACATCAGCTCTAAAAATGACATGTTTAATGACAATTATTGTACATTTAGGGGCTGTTAAAATTATTGATTGTACAAAGCGCTAAATGATGGTATAAATACACCATTATTGTTATTGTACACCAGGCAATCCTTTGACTTACACTGACACGTTACCTTGCTATTGCCGACTTGCTTTCCCTTCCACATTCTTACCTGCGACGCCTTCACATCTGTTTATTTTCGTTGTGATTTTGGCCACATTTCCTCCCTCCTTTCCCCTGCGGCTGTCCTTCACACTCACAGGCGAACAGCTCCACCGCAGCCAAGTTAGCAAACTTTGAAAGTCCTCTTTTTCAAGAATTATCAGTGGCCATGTATAATTTAGAATAATAATATTTTAACTTCCTGTCATATAAACATACAGTAGGTGGGTCATATAACCCAGTTACAGGCTAGACTAGAAATATATTTCTTTCCATGTTTATTTACCTTCCTGCTGATGCAGTGGGATTAAGTCCTCCCTGTATGTCAGGCCATACATTTCTAATGTATACGATTGTATGTGTGGAGTGCAGCTGACGTGACCACGACAGCATCTCGGGAAAAAGTGTCGAATTGCATTTATTCTGATCACAGTGCAGAAACACATATGTGACAAACATGGTCATAGCTGTAGGACGAGAGCGTGACACGTGAAGGAACACAAAGCACACGTGTGCCAGGACACGTTAATGAGCCTGCACAGACTGTGTGTCAGCATGTATTGTACGCATGCAATCATAGACACAGATGCATTGTGAACACGCACACACAAAGGCAATCTTTCATACATGCAAAGATATATCGCAACAAACAACAAACACCCCCCCCCATCTCTACAGACAGTCTCCGTCACATTCGGCTTTGTGTGTCTCTCTGCCCCATTTCTTTCTGCCAGCGCTGAGATGAAATATTAACAAGGAGGACGGCACCCTAACCCACATACTGTACCCTACACTGCCAGTTTCACTGACTGCCCTAATAGGCACAGGAGCGGAAAACACACACAAACACACTCTTACACCAAGGACATACACTCATACCTTCATACACACACACACACACACGTGCATTTGCCTTTTTTAAAAACAGAAATAATGGTGTCCTTAAATGTAGATATACATGCTGGTGCTGTGCAGACAATCATGAGTATAAAAGCAGACACAAACCACGTGGGTTGGTACACAGCAGGACGCCCCGACCCCTCTCATATGAAAGCTTTTTTGATTCATCGACTTATAAACTCCCGCTGAAGATGGAGAGTCGTCATATCAGAGCAGCAGTTTATCTTGTAGATTGATTAAATACAGTGCGAAGTTTTCCTATCACATGCTCATCAGATATTCTGACACGCTCTGAATACCTGCCATTCAATAATCAATTTACTTGCTATCTTTCAAATTATACTGTCAAACCGCCTCTCTGCTTCTCCGGCTTTCTCTCCCCGAAACATCTTCCATTCAGTATCTAGTCACTGCCTACAATTTTTCAGATTATTACACATTTAAAAACCATATTCCCTCTCTCTCTTTCCCTTTCGCTGGGGGCCGATTACAATATTTAAGATATAATAGGCCTATATTGGCAACACATTTTTCATGGAAGTGGGGAACAGTGGGGAAAAGTGAGAGGAGAGAGAGTGGTGGTGACGGTAGGGGAGGTGGTGGGGGGCAAGCAAATAGGATTTGAAGCCTAGCAAAACAGGAAGGCTCTCCGGGAGAAGGGAGTTGTCACTTTTCATTAGATACAGCCGCACGATGGGCCCCAGCTTGCCTGACGCCTTCCCTGCATTCATACAGATGGAGAGGTTTACCTTCTTTCCCCCCTCACACCCGTGCATGTGTATGTCTTTGCATCTCTGTGATTGGATGCATCTGTTACTGTACTGTCACACACGCTGTCCCTTGTGTTTGTGTGTCTTCATGCTGCCAGCTTCTCTTCATTGTATCCTGCACAACCTGCCTTTTGTCTTTCAGTCTGTAGAGTCGCAAGGTTATTTTAAGCGTCCAGAGCTCAGGAAGCAGCTGTAGTCCAACATTCATGCAGGAGGCCGGACTTCACTTAACAATGCAAGTTCAATACAAACAACATGTTTGTTTTTTACAGACAAAAGAGCAAAAAGGAAAAAAAAAATAAAAATAATTGACAGAGGATTATTACGACGGCAGGTCTGCAAGTTACATATGAGGAGCTTTAAAACTGATATTCAGCATAGTGTCAGCAGAACCACAAAGTATAAACCCGAGTTTCTCTAGTTTGAAGTGCTGTATCACATCTCTTAACCATAAAATGTAGCTGGGGGGCTGTGGGTTTTTCCAGTTTAGGAGAACTAGCCTGCATGCTAATGATATTAACGCTGTAAGAGGACTATCCTCTGCAGAACTGCGTTTTTTAACTGTCAGCATGATCTTTCCCGAACCTTAGCCAGGTGGTTTGTTGCCATGTGCAGAGATTGCGGAAAGCAAGGGTTGTAAAATCGGTGGCGTTGGAGGTTAAAATGACATAATTGAACATAATCCACAGTCCAATGGGCTACTGGTCTGAAATCAGTTTGAAATAAATCAGTTTGCTTTTGGATTCTGGGTAAATTTTAGATGAATTTGGCAACTATGGCGCTGTTTTATTGCAACAATTAAACATTTTTAATTTGCTACAGCTCTATGACAGCTGAGGCTCATGGGTATCGTAGTATTTAGAGCCATTGGCCACACCAAACTGACGGCAAAAACTAATTTGGAAATGAAGCTGAAATTATTTAAACTGATGGCATAAACTACGATAAGACGATTAAGGATATTAATAAAGCAAAACTTTGTAATGTCACTTTGTAGTGGGGAAATAGTTCTGCTGTATCCACTGCACAATGCTATTATATATATATATATATATATAACAGTGTATTCTTGTCTCGTCTGGCTCTCTCTCTATATTTCTGGCAGGTCGTAGTGTAGTAATATCATACCTTTCTCAGTCTCTCCCTCTCCAGCGTGCACACTTTCTCTGTCTTTGTCAGACTCAATATCACTTCTACCTCTTCCCTCCCTCCCTCCCTCCCTCCCTCCTGTCTCCCCTGTCTCCCCTGTCTCCCTCCGCGGCTTTGGTTTACTCCTACTTCTCCTCTCATCGACGCTTCTGTCATGTACCGCCATGAATATTGAAACACCACCCCCCCTCAGTAAAGCCTGGACTGTCTGAAGATGTTAGCAGCAACGAATAGCTCCTCCAGCAGCTAGTCTTTGCTCTGCGCTAAGATGTATGATTGGTGCCTGGATGCTGCACTGAGCAGGAATAGCCTGGTAGTCCTTTATGTTAGATGTTAGGTGCAGTCGGAGTTCACAGACAGTCCGCTGACCTCAGTGTCAGATCCCATGATGACTGTGAGCATCATGCACAGTTTTATCTTTGTGCCAATTTGTGCTACTAAAATGCTTCAGTTTCATTTCAGTTTCAGTCTAGCTGTAGTTCAGTGTTCAGAATGCAGTTAAAGTATTAAAATGCATTTACATGAATCCCTGCTCAGGTAAGGTAGCCACTGAAGATTGTTCTCTTTCCTTTGTCTGTTCAGTCACGGTGGCTCTCACTCTGAATGCTATCTACCCAAGTCATCCTTGGTGTGGCTCTGTCTGTCGGTCCACCACTTTGGTCCAGACTCAAATATCTCAACAACTATTGGATGGATTGGGATGAAATTTGGTACAGGCATTCATGGTCCCCAGGGGATAAATACTAATGATTGTGGTGATCTTCTGACTTTTCATCTTGCTGCATCTTCAACATTTCAGTTTGTCCAATACTTTGGTTTATGACCAAATACCTGCAGAAATAATGACGTTCCCATTAGCTAATTACCATATGTTAGCATGCTAACATGCTAAACTAAAATCTGAACATGGTTAACGTTAGGCCTGCCTTAACAACATCACCATGTTAGGATTGTCATTGTGAGCATGTTAGCATCTTGACGTTAGCATTTAGCTCAAATTACCGATGTGCATAAGTACAGCCTCACAGAGCTGCTAGCATGGCTGTAAACTCTTTACTTCCTAAAAAACAAACTGCTGTGCTACAACCACGCACATTAAACACCTTATTATCAGCATTTCACAAGATCTTTTTAAGAAATTCACTCTAGTTCAGCATCTTTTCTCTCCTCCTACCTCCCACAACGTCTCAGCCAACCAATCACTGCCCGAGTCGCCGGCATAAACACTTCTCCATGTTGCTCACCTCGCAGGCAGCCACCACCACCACCTCAGCTCCACCTTCCATCAGATCACTCAAGACTTCCCGCGGCGGAGGCTCAGACGCCCTCCTGAATAGCGCTCTACCAGGATCTGCTCACGCCTTGGACCACATGAGCTGAGAGCGGCTCTGCGCCAAAACCCTACATATAACAATTTTATAATAATAATAATATATTTGCTTGCATTTTTGCTTCATCAGGCTGTTTTAAAATGCTTTTTTCAAGTATTTTATCGCGGTCTACTCAGTTTATACAAGCAATCCTTCAACTTATCACCCCGGCGTCCTACAGAAACCTTCTACCACCACAAAAATCTGGACTTTTTTTTCTCCTCCAGAAATTGAGGATGAAGTGGTCAATCGTCCAATTTTGGCTTTTTCATTTGTGACATTTAACAATACGTTTTCAATTATCTGACTCAGCCCCAGAGTCATGGAACATTTTTTTTTCCTACACAATAGGGACAATGTCTGCTGTCAGTTCTTATAACACTCTCAAAGATGGCCTAGTTCTGGGACAAAATACCAACAATTTTCGAGATACGTTTCACCCCTCTTCCACCTCAATTATATCACTCTCTCCCCTATCACGACTTTAATGGCCTGACAGAGATTCTGTACATTATCAAAGCTAACTACATATCTTCCTTTCTTACTTGCTTCAAAAAACATCCACTCTGCATGCACCTCTCTGCTTTTCTTTTACCTCTTCTCTTTCACACATGATCAATGAGTAGTCACAGAAACACAGTCCTTCTCATCCTTACACTCCTATTTGTTTGATCTAAGGAGACTTAACTCCCAATTAAACGTAAATGAAACAAAACACATTTAATTCAAATTTCACATTTCACTCCTTCTTAAAAGTGACACCTACGCTCGTCTCGTACAAAAGATTCGATGACAGAACAAAGCTGAATCAAATTAAAGCAGTTTTCATAAAGACAGAAAGCCATTTAAGTCTATAGCTTACACAAGGAAAACATCTGTACAGACAGAAAATAACAGAAGACGTAGAAAATCCCGTCTCTCTCAGATCAATTGACCCACAGAGAGAAAGTGCAGTGCTTCTGGTTTGATCACCGGCTCCTGGTAGCAGCATGTTGAAGTGTCCTTGAGCCAGACACGGAGCCCCAAATGGCTCCTGATGAGCAGGTCGGCACCTCGCATGGCCGCTTTGCTACCATCGGCGTGTGAATCTGTGTTTGTGCGAGTGGGTGGATGTGCAGCATTGTAAAGTGCTTTGCAGCGCTCCTGGGACAAAGGCGCTATATAAATGCAGTTCATTTACCATTCACCATCACCCTACTTCACACGCAGACTATTACAAATTGTAAATTCACACATCTCCACCTTCTCCAGAACAGCTTTGAGTGCCTTGCTTGTAGACACCTGCCACAGTAGCTGTTGTTCGTGACCATGTCTGAGACGTGGGCCGGTGACCTTCCAGTCAAAGCTCTGCCTCTTTAATACCACCTTCAGCTGGACTGGCGCATGGCAAATGGAGCGAAATCACTGTGGATAACATTGTGTGCTATGAGGAGCAACAACTTGTTAAAAAATAGGCTTGGTCACAATTATTGGCAAACTTACCAAATCAAAAGTCTTGTGTTTCCAGCGCTCGTGGCACGAGGTTACAGTTCACTTCTCTCCCACAGAAAGCCATTACAAGACAAAAAGCCATGAGGCTTTTACCTCGGACAAAGAATGGTTTTATGAATTCATAGAACACTTAGTTGAGCTTTTATATCCAATCAAGCCTTATTTAACACAGTGCTAAAATGCACATATAAAACCACTCTAGGTGCTGTCACTGTGTCCATAAAGTCAATATGAGCAAAGACACGCTAAGGCAGGCAAATAAATACGGCTTTTACCGTACAAAGACACATATTTGAAATGTTTTTTTTTGCTTTTTCTGTTATCTTTTTTGTCTGGCTATTCTCCAGACATCCCAAAACGCAAAGTCCTGGCTTTGCGTTTTGGAATATTTGGAGAGATATTCATGTTGGAAAAAATCGGCTAATCAAATCTGACTTGATCTGGTTAGTTGCTGCACCAATGAGATTTTTGATTTAGAGTAATGCGCTATTGTCATGAATAAGAGACTCCACTGCAATGCACAGATACTGATAAAAACCTACATGATGATCATTCACACCCCGGATCAATGTCATCATCATAACTCAATCGGAGAAGGAGGAGGAGGAGGAGATCAAGTAAACATATTGACTTATCTGCTCTTGATTGGGGCAGCATGCCTTCAGAGAGACAGCGTGGAGGTGAACAGGCTGCCTCAACCACAGGCTGTGCTGCAAGAGAGAAAGAGAGAATGAAAGAAGGAAGAAGAGAAATGGAGAACATGGGAGAGAAGAGAGTAAATACAGTGACAGTGAGAGGGGTGGAGAGGTGGAGAGATTGAAAGAAAGGGAGAGGGGGGAAGGCAGTTTGGGGGTGGAGTAATTCAGAGAATGCAAGGCACTGCCCTCTCTCTCCCTCTCTCTCTCCACTCCTCCTCCGGGTGGAAATTCATCCTTCAGGCTCGGCAGCGGACATTTGTGCTGAGGACCTCGGGAGGACGGGACGTGTTCAGCCGTGGAGGTCCGACAGCAGCAGCCTCTCCAGCCCGGTTAATGGGTGCAGGCTAGCGGCCACACCGGTGCTTTCTGTAGCGACCAGCTGCCCAAGCAGTGATTTTACCACTACAGACATTTGTGATTTTCTTTTTTTATTATCAGCCTGTTATTCTTAAATTTTTTTGACACATCATATTTTTTCTGGTTCACTTTAGGATTTTGTTGCTGGTTTAATTTCAAGTCCGGGCACTGATCCATATGGTGCTTTTTTGTATTATATTTTTGATTGTGAATTAGGCTTCTTCCACCGACCTTCCGCTGCGACTACTAACTTTGGACCACCGGACAGCCTGTCGCCAGTCAGGGGGGAGAAAGAGGAGCCAGAAGAGGAGATTTGACACCGAGCAGCAAGCCTATATCTGTCCGCTTGACCCTGTGAAGAGGAGGGAGGAAAAGCGAGCTCCCCTGCAGCCACCAGCCTGCCGTTTCCATCGCACAGAGCAAGAAGAAGAAAGGGAAGGAGGATTTAGCCCGAATAACGGGAAGGGATATAAACCTGGAGGAGATTTGACGGTCAGTTTCTTTTTAAATCACGGCTCTTTCTTGTCTCCTGGTATCATTTACTCAGTGTGTCTCAGTTTGCCGGATATGTGGCGTTATTTGTTGCCGCCTGAACGGTTCTCTCTCCCGGGTCCCTGCGTGCTGCTGGAGAGAGAAAGTGTCTGTCGGACCGGGGCAGACATTCACGGAGGGGAGAGAATAAACGGAACTACCTCTGGTTTCTGTTGAAATGTTATTGTGCACACTCGGAGCAGCGTGAGATTCTGTGCGTTTGATTCTACATCCGGGTTCGCTCCGCGGGTTTGTGTACGCCGTGGTTTGCAGCGGCTCTGTGGTCGGGGATATTTTTAGGCAGTCACTGTGTTATTAGCTGGCTCGCTGGGCTACTTATCCCAGCTACTGCTTCCACCGCCCCGCTCCCTCCTTCCTCGCCTCCTTTACTTGCTTCCTTCTGTCTTTCCTACCCGCCTCCGGTGCCCCGGCGCTTGGACAGCTGGAGCTGCCTGGAGCCCACCAGGCTCATTCCTCTGGCTTCAAAACCGAACAGGTGCATTTTAAAGCCAGGCCAGGACAGGCTGTAGTCCAAGAGGGCTGAGAGAGAGAGAGAGAAGGGCCTCTTTATAATTTGGACTGACTGTATTTCATAGGCTGTTACACCCGGTTTATTTTTGGCGTCCTGTGAAGAGGACGGTGTCCCCTAAGACTTGAAGTCCCTGTAATGTGGACTCAAAGTGAGACCGAGGCAGCCAGCAGAGAGTTAGTGACCTCATTGTTCTTGATACTATTTTCCTACCTCCTCTCTAGTGTTGCTCGTGCTGTTGCATGCGTGCCTGCGCGCGTGCTCTCGTGCGCCAATGGGAGCCGAAGTTGGTTACAGTGAATCAGATGGGGGAAACGTGTCGGGTGGCATGGACACAGGGCTCATTATGAGCTCCAACACCCCGCCGTGTTGAAGGATAAGCAGTTTAAAAAAGCAAACGCATCCGGTTCCGAGCCGCTGCCCGATGCGTAAAAACAGGCAGCCGCAATAACGCGAACCCTCTTTAGAGGTGAAGTGAGCGCGTACCGGAGGATGTTTTCGCCCACCTCGTCGTGATTCCCCTCACGTCTGCTTTGCCATGGAGACGTTTGACAGCCTGCCGCGGTCTGGGTATGCCTCCTTTGACCGAGGGACAAGACAAAAAGAGAGAGAGGCTGCTGTGTGAAAGGGAAAGGATCAAGTCTCAGAAAGAAAACCAGCTCCAGAAAGCTGAGTAAGGCTGTTTATTGAGTTGGAGTATGTTTATGATACTCGGTGATTTATAAATGTGTTTTATTGCACATGAATTATTGAGTGTGTAACCTCACGGTGCTACATGGGACTTTTAATATTAAATGAATGTGTCCTTGTCATGCTGCAGGGGGTTTGTCCCCATAATGTTTGCCTAAATTTCCCTCGGGATCAATAAAGTATCTATCTATCTATCTATCTGATGTTTTACTGGAACCAGTATAGTTTTTGTGTGTGAGGTTGTTTTCCATCACGGGAGGCCGGGGCTTACGGTCTGGCTTGACTACAAAGGTGTTTTTTGGCTGTTGCAACCTGACCTTTGAGTTCCTGGTAGCGTTTCAGTCCATATCTGGCTGCTGTCCTGGCTATGATTTGCAGAGTGTGTGTGTGTGTGTGGCAGCAGGTTCACAAATAAAGCTCCCCGTGTTTTAAACACATCTTTTCCAACGACACGTTTTAGCTGGCTCTGTTTTAATGTCATTTGATTGCGCCAAAACACTTGGCAGCTCCGTCCCACAGGCCCTAAATGAATTAAAGGACTCACCTGTTCAGTGATGGGCAATTTGGAGGGTTTTGAGTGCCCCCATGGGGGCCATTATTCTCTGTCTGAAGCCTGCAGAGGTCCACCTTTTTTCTACCCCCAGTGGATGTAAATCAATACCTTCTCAGTGCACCACCCTGGATCCTGTTCCATTCTGCTCAGCCCTTAGTGACGTAAAACAGCCAGACCTGCAGCTGAGCACACGTGTGTGTGTGTGTGTGTGTGTGTAAACAGGCGTCATGTTGATAGGACTGGTGTGTTTTGTAGACAAGCCGCCTTTAATCCTCCATACAGAGAACAGTGTTCGTTTCCCCTCAGAGCGGCAGGAACCAGCTCCATGATGATGATGATGGTGGCGATATGTGTGCGTGTGTGTTTGTTTCTACGCCGTGCTGTTAATTTGTTCACTTAGGTGTGTGTGTGTGTGTGTGTGTGTGTGTGTGTGCGCACGCGCAGATGTTTCTTGGTTTTTGAGTGAGGGTGAGTTTGGGTGTGTGTTTGTGTGGTCGTGCATGAGTTCTCGTGTTGGTGTGGCGTTGTGGCTTCAGTCATGCTGGTCGTGGCCCCTCGGTGTGGTCCCCGTGCAGCACTCAGATGTAAACGTGTATGAATATGAAACCGGGGGGGCAAACATGTTCATTCGACATAAAAAAAAAAGGATTAAAAAACAGATTAGTGTTCCAGGCAGTTGCAGTAAATAACCTCATCTTGTCTTTTTTCGATGAGCAGCAGAGGACACACAGCCTGCAGTACACACACACACACACACACACACACACACACACACACACTGGATTTATTGGTGTAGCACCTCGTCACCCTGCACCTTTGCAATGAAAAGCGGTCCAGTTCTGAGTTTTCAGTGTGTTTGCTTTCATTTTTTACACAGAGATCTCTTTGCTAACCTTTTAAGGGTTAAGTAAACAGTGTGCATTTGCGTGTGTGCGTGTGTGTACTCTGTGTGTGTGTGTGTGTGTGTGTGTGTGTATTTATGTATCAAAGAGTCAGCACCAGCAGAGCTCGCCTCTCTCTGAAAGGGCCCTCAGTCTTCAGTTGAAAGGTGTGCTTCTAGGCTTAAGAGGTTTAAATTACCTCCAGAAGCCAGCGGAGCTGTCGTCGCAGCCATCTTCTCCAAGCGATGATCAGCTTAATGGGTATCGAACACGGCTGCACGAGATGTAACGCACACTCTGCGTTTGGGCCGCTGTGTGTTGGAGGAGAAAAACAAAGTCAGTGGCTCTGTTCTGTGGTTTTGCGAGGAAACCCTGGAACGCTGCTTGGTTTTTGCCTTTTGCTTTTTTCCCACTTGTATAATCTGTAATGTGCTGAGTAACTTCTGACCCAAGATGGCCCAAAGAAGCCCAGTAGAGTACAGACCTGCAGGTCCTTTTATGGAGACAGTAAAGACAAATTCTTGTTACTTCTGAAACCTCAGCTCCAGGAAGTACATGGTCCACGAATAAATGAAAATGTTTGAAACTCACGTCATCTGTTAGGTGCTCAACAAGTTAGCAAGCTATTAAAAAACTCAGAGCGAACACCACGCTAATCGCTGCGCTAACGAGGCTGATTGTCTTTTTTTTCCCAAAGAGTTCGTTTCTTGAACACACATGTTTTTTTGGTTTGCTTTTTCATCCGACAACAGCTTTGGTTTTTATCCCATTTCCATCTTGGCAAAAAAGATTTTTGCCAAAAGGCAGCGGCAGATTGGAGTCAAACATATTCCCCAGACACACACCCCCGCCCAAACCTCTCTGAGGGTGTTTCTTCTGTCTACATCTGAGCTACTCCCTATTTCAGAAATCAATACCATCCAAAATAGGATTGAGTTCCTCTGTTATGAAATGCCTTGTGTATCCTCCACATGATAAATCTAATCTTCGGCTCCCTGCTCTTCAAACTTTAGGTACAAGTGGAAAGAAAGATTCTTCTTTCAGCTTAGAGATCAGGATAGTTTCTTTTTTTTCTTTCCTATTTCATTGGGAGATGAGATTTAGATCCTTTGGGCACTTTCCCTGCCTCTCTGCCTCCCTCAGCCCTTCTGGGCTAAAATAGGGAATGAGGCATCACCAGCGCTCCCCGGCCTACAGTTGGCTGCGATTCTGTCGCTGTGAGTCATGCTCTTGCCATGACTGAAACACCACTTGTTGATGCTCATACAGCAACTCAAAAATAAAACATTCATAGGACGTTTGAGGAGCCTCACAGGCTTTAAAAGGTGTGGGGCGGGGCTGTTGCTGCCGCTATTCTTAGATAACAACGGGGGAAAAAAAGACTGGGCTTTGGTTGGTGACGTTGGCTAGCAGATCCAGAGGGTCTGCAAGTGTAAATTGGGAGTGCATTTGGGACAGAGAGCTGAAGATGGTCTTTTTGCTGTTGTCATGGTTTCAATATGGTTTAAAATAGAGGCCAATAAAAATGACAGACAGTCTGCTGGTTTGCCTTGCTTTGCTCTTTGGAGGCTTTAATCCATAATGTGTTGTAGATGAGTCAACGGCCTCCGAGCAGCTCACTGCTTCAGCACCTTCACTTTGACTGTTTGCTGAACATTTAGGCTGTGCTGCTTTCTTTTGATTGCAATCTACAATAGCCCCCGTCGTGAGCTGTAACTCGTTATAATACATTTCCTGTGGGCTACAGTGTTCTGTCAGAGCTTATGTTGCTTCCTCCCACTCTGCAGAGGAGTCTGCAGCTGCTGTTTCACTCACCTGTTGGGAGCCAGTCAACGTCACAGAGAACTCAACAGCGCTGCACAATCAACATTATAGCGTTTTAAATGATAGCAATCAGAGTTTCAGTCCTGATGTGCGGGCGGAAAGTTAGGTTTGCACAAAAAAATTAGTACAGGTCTTAAAGGAACTGTGTCAGTTCACACCCATCAGAGTTAATTTAACACTTTTAGTTTTGAACACTGGCCTGGAGCCGTATCAGTCCTGTGAGTGAACAAACAGTCTAATCAACACCTGTCAACTTTAAACAACTGTCGCTGGAAAATGTGCTGCGAGTTCAGACAGAAGACAGTTCTCACAGCAGAGAAAATCATCATCACACAGAAGAAAATCAGTGATCGGAATGAATTGATCCCAGTAGTAGGAACATCATGCAGAGCAGCAGGGACTGCGGGATAGGGCAGCAGTGTTGTAGTGGAAGAACTCTTGATGGACGTGGTCTCCCGTCCACAGGGAGCTCAGCTGGGCGGACGCTTACTGACAAGTGTGACGTGAGCCTGATCTGGGCTGTGACTCAGTGTGCCGCCCAGCAACAGAATCCGAATGTGCTGTATCATCAGCATGTCCTCAAATTTGCTGATTTCTTAAAGTCCTGTCTCGCAGCACACTGGTATCGGTGAATAGCTGGCAGCCACAGACGCCAAACCGCACGAAATGACCAGGCTTAGAGGGCGTGGGCAATGCTGGTATTTATTTATTTTTTAAACTCAAGCTGTGAGCACAAGGAGAGAGTGACAACATTTCTGCCATGTGTATATGGCTCCGGAGCTATTAGGGTGTTGCTCTTAGTGGCAGTTTTCCGTATAATTGCAGCTGACATCGGTGTGTAGTGCTGCAGAGGGAGGCGGCGCAGCAAGATGGTCCAGGCCACGATGAGCGATCCGTGCAGCTGACTGCTCAGGCCTGTATGTCACTGATACAGAGGCCGTTTTAGTGCCGGGGCTCAGGAGGGGGAGGGAACTGTTCTGGTTATAATGCACACGTCTCAGTGAAGCTACCCGCGCTTCTGCTTTTCATTTGTTCTTGGATCGGCTGTTGACATCGACGCCTCCGCTGTAGGATAGAGCGCCGCCTCCATATTTGTCGAGTCTGTTTTATGATTGCTTTGACTCCTGACAACTTTCAGATATTTCAATCATGTCTCGACAATGTTCCCTTCTTGTAAGCCTTTCAGTTATCCTTCTGATGAGTGTTAAGAATTCCTGTTCATTAAAAAGAAAAATTCTACTGAGTTCCCAGAATTCCTGTTTCTACGTCGTTTTGCTCCTCATTACTTAAAGCTCAAGGCACCTACAAGCAAATATCACAGCTCTGTGTGTGTGTGTGTGTGTGTGTGTGCGTGCGTGTGTGTGCATGTCCCACCACTGATGTGGGAGAGAGAAAACGGGGTGGCAGCGCAGTCATTAGTTCTGGGGCATTAACTGCTTATCAGTGGACAGTTTTATTAGCCCCCTTGTTTTGCCTGGTTAGCCTTCTGGACATGGAGCCAAACGGCGCTCTGAGTTGCCCGGTCAACCGTGCAGGAATTCCACTGCCACGCCAGAAAACCTTAACGCTGTGAGGAGACCTATTACCAACGCAGCAGCCACATGCTGTGACATGTTTAACACTCGGTGGGACTTTACCATGAAGACGTAGCCTCATGATCCGAACACGCTGTATGCAAAATGAAGCCTTGACTGCTAGACTTGATGTTCCCAAATGACAAACCATTTGGGTTTGTCTAATAATAAAACAAGAAGGAATTCCACACACACACATAATGAAAAATAAAAAACAGTAATCCTCGTGTTCGCCTTCGTTTGGCAGCAGCAAAAGAAAAGACAGATCTTGGGATCTTGACACATGCTGAGTGCAGATATTTCCATTCCCTTATAATGATGTATATTTAGTTCTTGTCAAGCCTCTGTAGAGGCGTGTTGCTCGGTCATCCATGAAGGAATTCGGCTTCACCACAACAGCCAGAGCAGCCACAGAATGTCAGAGCCCACTGGTACGGTAACCATGGAGACTCGTCTGGTTTGCTGAAGGAACGCGGGCGGTGGGGGTCTTCAAAAAGTATTTTTTAAGTAGCAGTTATGTTCATTCAGGCCAAGATTAAAAGCAGACATTCACAAATATCTGAAAACTACTTAGTGAGACAGTGAGACATTTAAATAAAGTGCTTATCTGGCACCAAGATCTTATCTGACACGTGGCGGTACTGCTTTTGAGACTATTTGCATGCTTTATTATTAATAATTGATAACTGCAGAGTAACTCAAAGAGCTGCAAGAGACTCGAGAACCGAAGAAATGACACTCAGACCAAGAGCTGACCTGACACTTTTCACATATGTCGCTATTTTAAAAGGACATTGTTTCATCTGTCTCTTTCTGCGTGTGTGTGTGCGTGTGTGTGTGTGTGTGCGTGTGTGTGTGTGTGCGCGTGTTGACTCAGGCCAACAGCTTGGCCCTTCCACCTGACTGGGAGCTTTTAAACGTTGGTGGGAGGCAAATACAGCCGGCCGAGGAAATGAGACCTGAGAGAAGCTGACATGTTAAATCTAACAGTCAAACACCACCAGGCCGACTTCACACCAGCCCTGTGTGTGTGTGTGTGTGTGTGTGTGTGTGTGTGTGTGTGTGTGTGCGCGCGCGCACTGGGTTGGATTCTCAATAGATGACATTGTTCCTGGCGTGGAGTCAAAACACACAGTCACACATTCGCACAAGCAGGGGCACACATATGTACAGGTGGTGCATGTCAACACACACTCTCACACTCTCACTCTCACACACTCTCACACTCACACACACACACTCACACATACACTACATAATCTGACACAAATAGGAGTAAAGGCTTCAGGTTACACACCTTCTACAAGTCTGGACGAGTCGACAGGTTTTGCAGATAGCGACACATTCCAGCAAGAAGCAGAATAGATCGAGGAAATGCAGTTAAATCTAGTTAAATAATATATGTTAAAATAATATATGTGTATATGTTCACACAAGTCACAGTTAAATAGTGAGGGACAGGATGAAAAAAAACTATTTTCATTATCGATTCATTTTTATGATTAATTTTCTTGATTAATCAATCGTTTTGTATATAAAATGTCGGTTGGACATTTTTTACTTTTTTCCAACAGTCCAAAACCCAGAGATGTTCAGTTTACTATCGTAGAAAACCAGTAAATGTTACATTCGAGGAGCTGAAACCAGAGAATTTTACACATTTTTTGTTTAAAAATGGACTGAAATGATTAATCGATTATCAAAATTGGTACAGATTATTTTTCTGTTAATCGGCTAATTAACGTATCATTTCAGCTCCAGCTGGATGTATCAAAATCAAATTTTTTTATTGTGTTACATGTCAAGTTATTGTTGTTCTGTTCCTCAATGCTGTAACTAATTATTATTTTAATTCACCAACTGTCAATTCGTTAAGTGAACAAAATGTTAGAGCTTAGTTTGTTCCAACTGTTCAAAACTGAAACTTATTCAATTTACAATAAAAGAGAGAAAAGCAGCAGTTCCTCCCATCAGAGTGAAGAAACCAGTGAATGAAAACGATCAATCAATTATCAATAATATTGACTACCCTAATCGTTTTAGCACTCGGAGCATAAAGATTACTTTGGAGTGAATATTGATTCTTTTATAATGAACTTCTATATTTCCCAAATCAATGAAAGTAGCTGATAACGTGGTTGTAACGCTCCTGTCATGGTATCAACTTTAAAAAAGTAACTTTACCGTGAATGTGACGACACGCGGCAGCCGTCCGGTTCTCCGTGCGACACCGCGGCAGCCGTCCGGGTTAAATAAACCCTGAAACTTGGATGCACTGTGTTAAAGTACTTCACCCCGTACAGTTGATGCACCAGGAAGTAAGCACTCGGGGAAACGTGTCACGGGGCATGAATGCTCATCTCCAAGCCTATTTGTGTAACGGATCAGGATGTCATGAGTCACCCATTCATCCAGTTATTCACCCGCCCATTTATCCCTCTATTCATCCACCCACCCATCCATCCACACACTCATCCACCCATCAAGCCGTTTATTCACCCCACCCATTCATCCGCCAATCTGTCTTTTATGATGGGCAGTCACTCAAAGGGACGAGAGCTCTCGTCTGCCAGCGTGCTCTGATGATTCACGTCCTGCAGACGCCATAGCTGCAACAATACGTGTGTGTGTGTGTGTGTGTGTGTGTGTTTGTACAAGTGTGTCTGAAGCAACAGAGGATGTTTGCTCGTGTGTGTGTGCAGGGTGGGGGGACAGAGGAGGAATTTGGGAGGGTGTAGTAGTGGGAAGTCTTGATTGAAAGGAGCGGAGACTGCAGGAATACACAGCCGGGGGAGAAAGAGGGAATCGGGGTTAATAGAAAGCGAGGGAGTGACGGCAGGAAGCTGGGCGGGTGAGTAAAGGTGGGAGCGACAGAGCAGCTCACTGTTCCTGAACGTCCTTCAGGTGCTCACCTTGACC
>LKNJ01004582.1:2663-33195 GCA_002120245.1 Maccullochella peelii
GGGAGGAGGTAGAGAAGGAAGGGAGGAGGTAGAGAAGGAGGGGAGGAGGTAGTGAAGGAGAGGAAATGTAAAATGGTGAACCTGTGGTAAAAAATAAATGCTGCATACAGACAGATTAGCTGTCTCTGCTGCAGCTGACCTATGACCTCTGACCTGAGGTTAAAGTCAGCTGAGGTTGGAGAGGTGGAGTTAACACCGTCTCACCTCCACCTGGATCCTCCTCACACAGCCACGAGTCCTGACTGAAGGTCACTCTCCTGCTCCTGATTGGTCCAGACCGCAGACAGGAGCGAGGAGGCGGAGCCACAAGACACCTGTCTGCAGGAGACAAAGACAACATCACCTGCAGAAAGGTCACAGTCCCCGCCAACAAACAGTTTGATTGACAGGTGATTTCTACTGAGGATGAGTCTCACCTTCATCACTGCTCTTCATCTGGAGGACACATCCAAACCTGAAGGGAGGGAGAGGAGGAGGAGGTGGAGGAAGAAGGGAGGAAAGAGTAGTAAAAGAAGAAGAATCCTTTAAACAGTAACAGGACTCTGTGGTATTGATCCTGTATCGCTGCTGACAGGTGAACTCACTCACCTGAGAGGTGACACCTGACGAGTCACAGCTCTGATCTGGTTCTCTCTGAAGATCCAGACCCCCTCAGCTGAACTGGATTCAGTCTGCTGGTCTCCTGCAGAGACGATCAGGTGGAGACTTCCTGCTGCAGGTGATTGTTTGTGTTTGGTCGTCATGGAAACAGTATGTTTAGTTAAAGGAGAGAGGCGGAGACGATGACACACACACACACACACACACACACACACACACACACACAGATTATCAGCAGTCTCAGGTGGGCGGGACCAAACCTCCACCTGACCAGACAGACCTGATCCTGATCCTGAATCAGAGCCTCCACCTGCTGCCTGAACACTGGATGCAGGTGAGTAACATTAACATGTGATTAGATGTGAAGAAATTAGTCAAAAATTAAACACAGAATCTGAAAATCTGCAATAAAAGCTATCCTAAACCACCCGTCCTCCATGGAATGACATGGAAGGCACTATTAATAGCATTTTGTTTCTACCTCCGGAGCTGTGGAGTCTGGATCTGTGGTTGCGGGCCACCTGCTGCATCTGTGTTGCTGCTCAGCAGCCGCTGCTGCTACTGTTGTTTTTGGACTTATTATTAGTATTACTATTATTATAGTGCTATTAGTATTATTATTAACATCAATACCATTAGCACTACTGTTACTTTACACCTGTATGTAGAACTGTACTGTGCTGTGCTGTATGTTCTCTCTCTCTCTCTCTCTCTCAACCCAACTGGTCGAGGCAGATGACCGCCCACCCACAGCCTGGTTCTGGTTCTGCTGGAGGTTTCTGCCTGTTAAAAGGGAGTTTTTCCTTGCCGCTGTCGCTTGTGCTGCTCTTGGTGGGAATTGTTGGTTCTCTGTAAACATAGTCGGTCTAGACCTGCTCTTTATGACAAAGTGCCCTGAGATAACTTTGTTATGATATGGCGCTATATAAATAAAACTGAATTGAAATTCTGTCTGTAGTCGACACCTGAAGTTTAAACTCCTGAAGTTTCTCGTTCTGGTCTGAACTAAACCAAAGACCACGTTCCTGAGCAGAAACAGAATCAGTCACTTGAACATCTTGATGAATATTAGAGAAGAGAACTCGGTGAGCTTCCTGAAGTGGCCTCCAGCTGTTCTCTTTATACTCTTCAGATATACAGAAATTATTGATATATAAATCAATACGCTCTGTTAGAAACTCTTTTCAGTATCAGCTGATAAAATCTCGTTGGGTAAATGATCGTATGAGAACAGCTGACTCTGCGATGACATCACAGAGCAGGAAATGGAAGCCAAATAAGTTTTAAAGAGAGGGGGTCAAAGGTCACCACGGTGCTGTTGGTTCAGGACTGTGAACACAAGCAGGACTGTCAGTGTGCAAACAGCTAAAACAGTGCAAAGGTGCTGAAACATGTGAGGGCATGCTTAACTGTATTTCAGCAATGAGGAACTATAGTTACAGGAACAGTGGAGGATTGTTCCTGACAGCTTGTTTGGGCGTACGGAGCTCTGTAGCACCTCCCAGAGGGGAGGAGCTGGAACAGGCTGTGTCCTCGTTGTGATGATTTCCTGACTCTGTACTTGTAGAAGTCCTGAATGGAGGGCAGGTTTCTGCAGTCTGGCTGATCCAAACCAGACAGTGATGGATGTGCAGAGAACAGACTGGATGATGGGGTGTAGAACTGGACCAACCGGAGAACCGGTTCCAACATTAGAACCAGATTTCACATTAAGAGCTTCTCCTTTTCTTTACAAACCTTTCTCACAGAAATCAGACAGAATATATAAATGTTTTCTACAAACTGTTCACAGCAGAGAAGCCCGAGAGAGAAATCTGCTCTGTTGGATTATTATCTGACGTGATTTCAGTTTGTTAAACACAAATATAGAACAAGTTTATTTAAAGAAGAAAAAGTCTGAACAACTCTGAGATTTAAGTACAAATTTAATGTTTTTCTCAAAAATGTTCCTTTGAATATCTTCATGCAGCTCTGATCCTCCTCTGTCCTGTGGATCAATACATCTGATCAGCTGCCTGATCAAAGAGTTCAGTAACAAAAACTAATAAGAATCAGTGTATTTTTGCATAACACTGGTTTAGCAAAGTTACAAAGTGCTGAAAAATAAAACAATGTATAAAAGAGTTTCAACACAATTTACAGACCAGACTCCATTCAAAAAAACCAAACTTTTACGCACAGAGACAGACAGACAGAAGCAGTAAAATGATCACACAGTGAAGTTAAGTTGACTGAAGGTTTCAACATTTAATTGTTTGATTCTTCAGATGTGAATGATGATCGGTTATTGATCAGCTGATCATGAACACTGCAGCTGTCTGTGTTCATGTTCAAGTCTACTCTGTTTTATTTGACTTCCTGTTTGGTTACGACACAGGAAGTGATGTCATCTGTTTGTCTTGATTGTTTTTTCATCAATTATTTGTCATAAACGTCACTTCTGAGCCGTCAGTATTGATCAGTTTGTTGAAGCACACAAACACTGAAGATGAACAGTAATAATAATAATAATACTGACGTCATGTTCACACTTTCCTTCACGCCGCCTCGTGTCACGTTTTCTCTCAATCAATCAGAAGTCTTCTTCATCTTCCTCCGTTACCACACACAACAATCTGAGCCAAAGTGATTTCAGAGTTTAATATTGAATGGAGGTTATATTAGGAGGCTGATTATTGATAAGTATTGATAAGAAGACGACTTCTTCATATGAAGGTTTCTTTAAGCAGCTAAACGTCTGGAATAATGTTTTCCTTTTGAATCAGTTAATCGGCTTTAAATGATGAATTGATCAACACAAATACAAACATCATTAAAATTGCCAATTAATTAGATTTCCTTATCAAATTAATTCATAATGAAAAACTAAATATAACTTTTTGTTGTTTCAGTGAGAAGATTTAAAGATTTCTGATCAGTTTCATTAGCTTTGATAAAAGTATCATTTAAATCCAGAGTCCTGACTTGAATCCAACAGCTCCGATCAATAAAACTCTTTAAGATAACAGGATTCAGATTCACACAAAAATAAGAATTCAAACAACAAACAGCTGAATCAAAAGTAAAAGCATCACGTCAAGCGGCTCCAGACACGAGGTAAGATACTAAAATACAGAAGAGCATCAATAACTTCATCAATAACTTCAATAACTTCATCAGTAACAGTCTGATCAGCTGACTCGTCAGCAACACAAAGATCCAACAGAAAATCAGGAGACATTTCTGCTCTCGCTGGTTCTTTAATATTTCAGAGCTCATGTGATGCCTGCTTCATTAGACCGGCCTCTCGGGGGGGAGAGGACCCTGGCCACAGCACAAGGACTCAAACTGGAGAACAACCAGTGACTTCAGTCTGAACACAAACTGTTTCCAGCTCCGATACGCAGCTTCAGTTCCCACACAAGTCAGTGCATTATAATGTTATATATCATGATTATAATGTTATATATCATGATTATAATGTTATAAATCATGAATATAATGTTAAATATTATAGTGTGTATTGAAGGTAACTGTCTCGTCACGGAAACCTTTGTTTGATCCTTGTGACCTCACACGTCCTGTCAGCTGACTCTCTGCAAACGGACCAATTAAAAATGACGATAAATGGCCTGAAACGTTAACAAGAAGACAGGCAGGCAGACAGACAGATAGACAGAGAGACAGACAGACAGGCCGGCAGGCAGACTCTGATGACGAGGTTCCTTTAAAGGACGAGTTCACGATGTTTCATGTGGGCTTCAACCAGCCGTCAGGTTCTCTTAGGAACAGTGAACTCTTCATGATGTGGTTCTAAGGGACAGAACACACAGTGAGAACATATCTCAAGTTAATATCAGCTGATTTATCGATCGTTAATAAACAGTGACACCAGGACAGATCCTGAACCACAGAAGAAGAAATAACTTTACGACAGAACAGAAACCCCTCAGAGAGAAAGGAACCGTTCCAGATCAATAACCAGAGTTTATGGCAGATATTACAAACATGATGTTATATTGATTATATATTAGTTTGTTTCAGTGATTAAGTATCAATGATTTCATATTGATACATTTATAAATGAAATCAAACTGTTAGTTGTTTTTAGCTGGAGACGCTGAGAGGAAGACGAATGAAGGTGAAATTGAAAAGCTTTTAACAATCAATCGATAGATTGATTCTCTTTAGACATGACGGGAGTTATTAATGAGCCTTTTTAATGTGTTGGTTTGACTCAAGTCCTGCTGTGTGATTACTGATCAGTAATAAAATGATCAATATGTGACCCTTTCAGCTCCACTCTTTGGAAAAAAAGCCTGTTGGACACATCAGAACTCTTCCGCTGCAACGTCTAACACGTCGATCTTCATTGTGTCAGCGTCGGTCCCAGCCAACTGTCCTCTGCTCTTCATCATCATCATCACATTTTCACCCGGCTGCACCTCCTGCTGAGCTGACGCACTGAGGAGGAGGAGGTGGAGGAGCAGGTGGAGGAGGACGTGCAGGAAGTAAAGAGGGAAGCTCTGAGATTCAACATGAAGACGTTTTCTTCTTCATGTTTCCACAGGTTGGTTCCTCGGTGGCCGTCCTGCGGCAGGAGGTTCAGCTCTGCAGAGCCAGAAGAAGAAGAGGAGCAGGAGGAGGAGGAGGAGGAGCAGGAGGCGGCGGCTCCGCCTACAGCAGCAAACACCTGAAGAAGCTCTTTTTCGAGCGAGCCTCAGTGATTTTAACCGGCCCACCTCCACCTGGCGGGTTGTTGTCACTCTGGAGGAAAAGACACAGAGTTCAAAGGTCACAGGTGACACAGGTGGACCAATCAGCTTCAGACATGAGCAGTGGGCCAGACAGCAGGTGACAGACAGCTCGCTCCTTCACTCAGGTAACTACAGCTGTGTCTAGTCTGCTAATCAATTATCATCAAGTCACTGATTCCTGATCAGTATCTGTACACAGTACTGACTGCATACAGTACTGCATATACTGCATACTGATCTTTATAGTACACAGTGTAGTTCTGTAGTTATTGTACAGGAGATCAATATATTACTGTCTGTCTCTCTGTATCTGCCTGCCTGGATTAGAGACAGGCAGGCAGACAGGCAGAGACTCTGAACAGGTTTTTAGTCTGAATTATGCCTTCATCACTTCTCAGTGTGAACACACGGCAGACTAGAACCGGTTTAGAATCAGAGGGAGCCTGGATTTGGGACTCTGTGGAGTCTAGTGTTCAGTGGAACAGTGTGGCATTAGAGTACCTGGTGTCAGGTCAGTACCTGTCTGTGTGAAGGTTACAGGTGTATTCAGCTCTGTGACTCACTGAGCTCACAGACGTGAGGTGGTCAGAATAACAGGAACCCCTCTGAACATACAGCAGGTGCATCAGACTGCACTCAACTTTTGTACTTTTACTGCAGTAAAATATTTCTACACTGTAGTATTAGTACTTTTACTACAGTAACAGATCAATGATCAAACTGTCATCTGGTACAGATTTGATTAGACTAATTTTAGGTTACAGGATTAATGATTTAGTATAAAATATATTTATACATAAAACAGACCAAAGCTCAGCACGACTGATGAAAAGCAGATCAAACATAAGAGAGGTGTTAAAGTTTAGTGATTAATTATTAAAACATTAATGTGGACAGATGTTTCTGATAGTTCTTGAATAAACTCACAATTTTCCTGTTGAGTCTGGTCATGATGTCTCTGCCCAGTGTGAGAAAGGCCTGTGGAGGAGAAACCATCCCAGTGAATACACTTCATGATGACGCTACAGTGTCTGCACGTCTCTGCTGGATCACCGACTCACCTCCTCCACGTTGATGCTGGACTTGGCACTGGTTTCCAAAAACTTGATCCCGTAATCGATCGCCAGCTGAACGAGATGAGACATTTAGATTCAACATAACTGATTCTTCTTCATCGATCAGATGAAATCATCATTTAGTTCATTTCTTCCTGTTTTCCACTCAGTGAACTGAGGAAATCTACAAGTTTGGCTTATTTTGTTAAATGATAAATTAATGGTGTAGAGACAGAAATAAAAAGTGTGTATATATACACACACACACACATATATTCATATATACACATACGCACATACATATATACATATATACATACATACACATATATACATACATACATACACATATATACATAAATACATACACATATATACATACATACATACATACATATACATATATATACATACATACATATACATATATACATACACACATACATATATATATACATACATACACATATATACACATATATACACATATATGTATATATACACACACACATATATACACAGTTTCTTTGTATATAAATAAAGTTTCTTTGCATATGAATAAAGTTTTTTATTGAATAAAGTTACTATATAAATAAAGTTTCTTACTGTATAAATAGTTTCTTTGTATATAAATAAAGTTTCTTATATAGTTTCTTATATAAAGTTTGTAATTGAATAAAGTTTCTTACTGTATAAATACAGTTTCTTCTTATATAATTTCTTCGTATATAAATAGTTCCTTAACTGTATAAATAAATTTTCTTTGTATATAAATAAAGTTTCTTCTTGTATAAATAAAGTTTCGGATTGAATAGTTTCTTTGTATATAAATAAAGATTCTTATAAAATAAAGTTTCTTATAGAATAAAGTTTCTTAGTGTATAAATAGTTACTTATATAAACTTTCTTTGTATATAAATAAAATGTCTTATATGAATAAATTATCTTATTGAATAAAGTTACTGTATAAATAAAGTTTCTTTGTATATAAATAAAGTTTCTTATATAAAGTTTCTAATTGAATAAAGTTTCTTACTGTATAAATAAAGTTTCTACTTATATAAATAATTTCTTCGTATATAAATAGTTTCTTAACTGTATAAATACATTTTCTTTGTATATAAATAAAGTTTCTGATCTGGTTTACTGAAGGGAACACACCTTCTCGCCTCTCTCCTTGGATACTTGTCTCTTGTCGTTCATGTCACATTTGTTTCCCAGAACCATTTTCTCCACGTCTGCAGACGCGTGCTGAAAACACAAACATGGAGGTCGTTAGTGTCAAGGTCCAGCTCAGTCTGAACTCCTTAAGACCTGATCCCTGTAGCTGTTCTGCTGCTGGTTTATTGACTCTCTGTAAGTCCAACATCAGCTACAACACGAACATCCAAACACCTGGTGTCTTTAACGATCCCTGTCTCTTAAATCCAGCCCTGACAACAACAACGTGTGAATGAAAATCACTCAGAAGAAATATCAATATGTTTTGGTAATAACCTGATTAAATTCCTTCCTCTTCACACACAAACTGAATATTAGATTTCAGGCGTTTAACGTGTTTCCATTTGATATTCTGAAGAAATCTGTTTTTAAACTTGTGTAAAACACAACATGACCACAAGATGGCAGCACCACAGAGGACTTTCATACATGAGCAGTGACGTTTCTGATGCAGGCAATCAATAAATATTGATCAGAGTCTGTAAGCAGTGTGAGAGCAGCGCTGATAGTGACATGTGTTAATGAGGAAGCATGTGAGAATAATAACTTCTCGTCATTATCATCAATGTTCCTATTGGTCGACTGAACTCTGACCTCCAGCGAAAACAGGAAATACAATGTGACAGATGTCTTGTGATGTGATGTGATGTCTGACGGGCGCGGTGTACCTCCTCGATGTTGCGTATCCAGTTCCTTATGTTATCGAAGGACTTCTCGTTGGTGATATCATACACCAGCATGATGCCCTGGAAAACAAAAGACAGGAAGTGACTGCAGAGGAAGTGGCATACGCTGTGACATCAGCACAGGAAGTGCCCGAGCAGCTGGTGACATCTAGTTCCTGATGTGTTTGATGAATGTGAGCTGCTGTTGGTGCAGGTTCTGCTGCTGGACTGTGAACGTTGATTAAAGAGGAAATGATGTCATCAACAACGTTTGACCAGATTAGTGCTTCAGGTGGATGAAACATAATATTATTATTATAACTGGGCTTCAGTCACATCATATACTGCTACTGCTGCTGCTACTTCTACTGCTGCTACTGCTGCTGCTACTTCTACTGCTGCTACTACTGCTACTGCTGCTGCTACTTCTACTGCTGCTGCTGCTACTTCTACTGCTGCTACTGCTACTGCTGTTACTACTTCTACTGCTGCTACTGCTACTTCTACTGCTGCTACTTCTACTGCTACTACTGCTGCTACTTCTACTGCTGCTACTACTGCTACTGCTACTACTACTGCTGTTGCTACTTCTTCTGCTGCTACTTCTGCTGCTGCTGCTACTTCTACTGCTGCTACTACTGCTACTTCTACTGCTACTACTGCTACTTCTACTGCTACTACTGCTACTTCTACTGCTGCTACTACTGCTGCTACTTCTACTGCTACTTCTACTGCTACTACTGCTGCTACTTCTACTGCTACTACTGCTGCTACTTCTACTGCTACTACTGCTGCTACTTCTACTGCTGCTACTACTGCTACTGCTGTTGCTACTTCTTCTGCTGCTACTTCTACTGCTACTTCTACTACTGCTACTACTGCTGCTACTTCTACTGCTGTTACTACTTCTACTGCTACTTCTACTGCTGCTACTTCTACTGCTACTACTGCTGCTACTACTGCTACTACTACTGCTGTTGCTACTTCTTCTGCTGCTACTTCTACTGCTGCTGCTACTTCTACTGCTGCTACTACTTCTACTGCTGCTACTACTTCTACTGCTGCTACTGTCTCTCTCTCTGTCTGCCTGTCTCTCTCTGTCTGCCTATCTCTCTCTCTTCCTGTCGCTCTCTGTCTGTCAGTCTGTCAGCCTGTCAGTCATCATCTGTCCAATAGCGGACAGGTAAGCAGGAGGGGGTGTGTCTTACCATGGCTCCTCTGTAATAGGCTGTTGTGATGGTCCTGAACCTCTCCTGGCCTGCTGTGTCCCTGCAGGAACAGGAACCAGACTCTCAGTATCACCATCCATCTTACTCACATGAAGGTTCAGGCTTTAACGCAGAGAGTGAAGCTCTCACCAAACAAACCAGTTGTGAGGACTTCGCCCTCTCTGATACAATCATTGATTAGGCTTCACCGTGTCAATCGATCAAACTCACCAGATCTGAAGTTTGATTTTCTTGCCGTCCAGCTCGATGGTCCTAATTTTAAAGTCGATTCCTGAAACACATGAGAGACACAGCCGTCACGTACTGATACACGGCGCCACCATCAGGACACACTGTACATGTTTACCACTGCTACACTATAGACAACAACAGATCAATCATCACCATGCTGTCAGTTCATAGCGGGCGGGAGTGAAATGGTTTTACATCTGACTTTCCTTCCCTGACATTATTCTTGGTTATTTCTGTAGTTTGTCAGCACACAGAGGGTTCGGGTCCGTGGGGGGTTCAGGGACACAGCGTTTGATTTCTTCCTCTCAGAGTGAAAATAAATCACCAGGTCTGACGAGGTTAGCGCCACCCAGCCGAGGGGTCTGAGGTGCGTTTGTTTCTCGGCTCTGGATGTTAAATCTGTCAGCTGACTGGGCGTCTCTCTGCGTGGTTAAAAAGGAAGTCAGAGATATTTTTAACGAACTCGTAGACAAACATTCCTTCCTGCCACTGGAGAGACACGAAGCCTGAGAGCTCAGCTTCCTGCTCAGAGCTGGGGCCTTCTCAGAGGGCCCAGGACCTGTGATGCTGGTCCAAATCCCTGGATTGGCTGTGGAGGCCTCCCTCCTCACACTGACACTCTCTGGTCCTGTTTCCTCAGATGATGAGCTGGTTTGATCAGCTGACCAGAGGAGGATCAGGATCACAGGCTACTCTTGTTGGTAGTTTTTGTGAGGTGATTTGTGGCCTCGGTAACATCATTAAGTTCCCCTGAGGACTTTGTGTGATGTTACAGCTGTAAAACCAACGTGAGCACGCTCAGATCCACCTGGTCACCTGTCTGCAGGCTGTGAGTGACAGGAAGAGCGAGTAACGTAATGCAGTGTTTGTCTGCATAATGTTCAGAAACATGTCGGCGCAGTTATGTCACCACCTGCCAACAACATATAAAAACACACGTCTGCTGTTCATCTCATTATTGATAATCTATCCAATGACCTAAAGAAGGTCTAAACATGTAAAATTATTAAACCAGCTGATTCAACACAAACTTTGTTTCTGTCAATCCCCCCCCCCCCCGTCACCAGGAAGTGAAACCCAGTTACTGCTGGTTGTTATGGAAACGTGCAGCAGAGCAGGTCGTTGACCTCCTCCTCTCAGTTTAATATCATGTAACGAGGAAAAGCAGCTAATTCTAACATGGAACCTCAAATTTTGCCTCCTCTGTTTCCTGCCTGTTTGTGTGATTTTGTTCTGTATAAATAAAGTTGAATTGACTCACGGGACAGAACTACAGGTTTAAATGTGTCTTTGTCTTCAGCCTGTCCACACACACACACACAGTCAGAGGTCAGCTGACTCTCACGAGACCCCCGGCAGCACAGTGACAGAGCGTCCTCTGTCCGACTGCTGCAGCAGAGGATTGTGGGAGCTCATTTAACATTCAGCCAGTTCCAGCAGCAACACCACCATGACAACAACATGACAACACCACCACAACAACAACATGACAACACAACACCATGACAACAACATGACAACACCACCACAACACCATGACAACAACACGACAACACAACACCACCACAACACCATGACGACAACATGACAACACCACCACAACATGACAACACCACCACAACACCATGACAACAACATGACAACACCACCACAACAACACAACAGCAACACGACAATACCATGACAACACCTAAACAACAACATGACAACACCACAACACCATGACAACAACATGACAACACAACACCATGACAACAACATAACACCACAACAATATGACAACAACATGACAACACCACCACAACAACATGACAACACGACGGTAGCGGCAATCTTTTCTCCGGCCGGTAATCCACTTTACCACTACTGTTAAAAGTCTGTGTATTAGCAATACGTTTGACGCGAAATGAATCTTCAGAGGCAGTAACTCCATTCAAAACGTTTACTCAAAACTAAATAAAGTTAAGATTCACTCTGGTTGTGCTCTACTTGGCATAGCGGTCAAAAAACTGTCTTGCTCCTCAGACTAATTAACTCTCACTGAGAGCTATTGGCTATGACGTAACTAGCAGCATAACTAAAGAAGCATTTCAACATTTTCTAAGTTACTACATAAATCTTGTCAACTCTAAATTATGACTCTTACAACACCACCACCACCACAAGAACACGACAACATGACAACACCACCACAACAACACGACACCATGATGACAACATGACAACACCACCACAACAATATGACGACATGACAACACCACCACAACAATATGACGACATAACATCACCACAACAACAACACAACAACATGACAACACCACCACAACATGACACCATGATGACAACATGACAACACCACCACAACAACACGACAACACCACCACCACAACAACACGACAACACCACCACCACAACAACACGACAACACCACCACCACAACAACAACACAACATGACAACACCACCACAACATGACACCATGACAACAACACGACACCATGACAATACCACCACAACAACATGACAACAACACGACAACATGACAACAACATGACAACACCACCACCACAACAACACGACAACACCACCACAACAACAACATGACAACACCACCACAACAACACGACAACACCACCACAACAACACGACAACACCACCACAACAACGCGACACCATGACGACAACAACATGACAACACCACCACAACAACACGACACCATGACGACAACACGACAACACCACAACAACAAGACGACAACATGACAACAACACGACAACACCACAACAACAAGATGACAACATGACAACAACATGACGACACCATGACAACACCACAACAACAAGACGACAACATGACAACACCACCACAACAACACGACAACATGACAATCTGGCTCTGTAGTTTTATTCTCTCCAGCTGCTCCTCACACAGTTTTACCAGCATACACACACACACTGATGACTCATCAACACTCAGAGTATCATGTCAGCTTTGGTATCAGAAAATCTAAATGTTTCCACCTGTAGTCGGTTCAGTTTCACTTTATATCTGTTGCTAAACCTGAACCACAGAGCTGCGCACACACAAACACACACACTCACACACAGCAGCACTGTGTAGACACAAGAAGACAGTTCCCACTTCCTGTTTCCACCAGAAAGACAGAAGAGCGACACACAGCCTGCTCAGCTCGCTGTGAAGCACCGGAAACACACACAGACTGTGTGTGTGTGTGTGTGTGTGTAACCAGTCAGCCAGACACAAAATACAGCACAAAAAACAAAAGTCTGATGTTTTACAGTGGAGGTGGAAGCCAGTGAGTGGGGACTGTCTGTCCACTTTTATTGATCAGCTGATTTTAGTTCTTAAGTTATCCGTTTTATCCAGTCGAGTTTCCTGTTCCCTCTGAGAAAATGATTTCAACTATTGTTTAGTTTCCAATTCGTTTTCTGTCAAGCAGCTGACTGATTAATGAACTGATCGATCAGCTGTACTTGTATAAACTTATCATTTTGAACTAAACATCAGATTTTATAAACTCTTCATGTTTTGAGTTTAGAAATGTGAATGTGTAAAGTAACTAATGCTGTCAGATAAATGTGGTGCAGTACAAGTAAAGTACAAGTACCTCAAATGTATACTTAAGCAGAGTAAATGTACTGAGTTACATTCCAACACTGTTATTATTCATTATTAGTAGTAGTACTAGTACTAGTAGCTGTAGTATTAGCAGTAGTAGTACCAGTAGTATTAATAGTAGTAGTAGTATTATCTCAGACGTCACACGGTTGTTATCGGATCTTTAAATCGGTGGATCAAATAGCTCATGAACTAATCAATATAAGTGATCATTGGGGTCAAAGGTCACCTGGCTCACAGTCGAGGTTAACATCTGTGCTACCACCCCAGCCACCCCACCCACCCCCGACGCCCCCCCAACCCCCCGAACGGTTTCGCTTTCCCGGTCAGCAGCAGTTAGCTCCGTGCCGGTACCGTTAGCTACCGTCAGTCCCGTTAACCGCTCACAGACTCCGGCCGGCTGTTCGGACCAACGTTGGACCGGGGAAGCGGACTCACCGATGGTGGAGATGAAGGTGGTGTTGAAGGCGTCCTCGCTGAACCGGAACAGCAGGCAGGTTTTACCCACGCCGCTGTCACCGATCAGCAGCAGTTTGAACAGATAGTCGTACGTCTTAGCCATTTTCCCGCCTTCTGTCCCGGTACTCCCGGTAGTTTAACGGAACCTCCGGCGTCCTCACACGCTCCGCGACCCGCCGACACTCTGCTGGGAACACGGATTCTGTACGGGTTCTGTACTGGTTCCACTGCAATAGGACCAAGAGGAAGCAGGAAACATTCCGGCTTCAAGCTACCCACAATACACCGCGCCACACATCCGGTGCGGCTTTTCAGAATAAAACGCTTTGTCGTACCTACTTTGAATTCTCAGATACTTCAAGCTTTAATATTGATCCCAAACTGAGAAAATAACAAATAATCACAACTCGAGCTGAAACATTGACTCCATGAATCGATTAGTTGATTGATTGCAGCCCTAATCAAAACCAGTAATGAATGTAACATGTATTTCATTAGTGTAAAGGCTTTCTGCCCAGTTTTTGTTCATCAATGGTTTCATTATTTGAACAGTTTGTTTAGAAGTTTGGCTTTTCATTATTAGACATGCCTGTGAATATTTATTACTTACATATTTCCCATGTTGGGGATCAATCAGGTGTTTTCTTACTAATTAATTTGTTGTGGTCATTTGTTATTTGAAAACGGTTTATTATCAGATGAATTGCTATAATCTGGTATAAACTTCCATATTTATGGCCAAATGTTCCAACATGAAACTAATATAAAATGAGCATGATGAGAGTTTAACACTGTATAAAATCATTTTATCTGACAGTAATGATACTGTAAGCGCTGTTATATAAGTAAAATGTATTAATATATATCTCAAGATATCAAGTGAGGGTTGAAGTGTTTGCTTACCCAACAGACTTCCTGTCTCGAGGCTCTGATGAGCTCAGGAGTTTGACTAAATTCTAAGCTTTTATTTTGAAGGTAAACCGCGGTGTCTTCCGGTCTATCTCTGTCAGCTTGTCGCAGCCAGGAAACAGGGGGCGTGGCCATGCGACGTCATCCGCAGGGAGGGGCCGGGCGCGTGGTAAAAAGTGAAAGCACGCGGAGTGATCTGCTGCTTCTCCGCGCACTGACACCTGGACACGTCACGTCATTGTGCGTTTGCAGCTTTACTCTGATTGGTGCTCAATTCAAGCTTTGTCTTTTTACGTCAAACTGTACAATAAATAAAAATATAGACTATTTTGATGACTGAAAGGTGGAGTGATCCTGCAGGAGGTCTCAGAAATGATCCGTCTCACCTTCCAACAGGCACGTGATGGATTTAGTGATGATGAGGAGGCGTGAATCTTTTCAAAAAGCCCTTTTTAATGAGTTTTAAATGTGTCGGATGTGTTCGTGTCTGAGCTGTGGAAACAGAGTTCTCTGCCTTTATATCTTTATATATCTGAACACAGCAGCAGGAAACAATAAATAAGAGGAGCGTTCAGTTACAAAAGAACAAATATTAAACTGTCCAGAAAAGAAAGCGCATATTATTGTTATCGTTAATTACGGTGACACTGGGAGTAAAAACACTTGGTCATGTGAAATTGTGCGTTTGTTTACTGTGAATGTTTCGTCATGTTAACTACCTCAGGTAGCTGCAGCAGAAGCCCCGCCCCCTCCAGAAGCCCCGCCCCNNNCCAGTCTGCGGGGGGGGGGGGGCAGGTGGTTCAGGTGGGTGGAGACTCCCACAGCGTCAGTGCACTGCAGCCTCAGTCCAGATCCTGGATGCGATGGCAGATATCATCTGTGAACTCTGAACACTTGGAGTTTCCTCCCAGGTCCTTCGTCAGCACCTGAGACACAGACACACCGTTTCCATGGTTACAGTAACTGCAGCAGGACCGATTGTGAACATACAGAGTAAAAGAAGCTGCATGTTAAATACAGATAACTGGAGTACAGAACTAAAAGAACCGGTTCATTATGAAGGCCGGACACTTTACAGAGGAGCTGGTTTTTACTGCCTCAGGATCCAGGTGAACGTCACACCTGACAGTGTGACATCATCACCTGTAGCCTGAAGGTGTTCCCTCATTTACCTCAGCCTCCCGTTCCACTCGTGGACCACTTTACTTTGCAAATAAGAAGCCATGGTTACAAGCTGAGCTCTGACTGGACCGAGAGTCCAACATGGAGTCCAGTTTAACATGTGACCTCCCGCGTCAGAGTGAAGTACGGAGCTGCACCTGTGGCACCTGAGATCCTGAACCCTCAGAGTCTCACCTTCTTGTCTCTGATGGTGTCGAAACAGGCCGTCTGGATCTTGTTGCCGTAGTCATGGAGACCCATGTGACGCAGCATCATGACAGCACTCAGCAGCAGGGCAGTGGGGTTCGCCATGTCCAGGCCGGCGATGTCGGGGGCGGTGCCGTGAACCTGCAGGAGGACCAGGTTCAGTCAGACAAAAGCTTGTGTTGCCGAGTTAAATTTTTTCTTTTAAATCTCTAATCACAAAAATAAAACTCCTCCGTTCATTTATATGAAGAAAGAAACATGAAGTCCTTCAGTTTGTGAAAATGTGCTGCCTCCTGTGTGAACTTTATTTTTCTGTGCACTGGTTTGAAGTATTAGTTACTTTATGCGGCCACTTGTGTTCTGTTACGTGTCCAAAGACTCTGTCTGCTCACGTAGAGCTGTGAGAACTAAATAACACACCTCGGCTTGGAACTGAAATAAACGAGAAACAAACCGATTCAAATATGGCGACTCCGTTTGCTCCGATGTTCCCGCTGGGGGTGACTCCGAGTCCTCCGATCAGACCGGCACACAGATCGCTGAAACACAGACCACCTCCATGTCTAAACAGCTTTTCTCACACAAGCAAATGAAGACAACAGACGCGTTGCTGAGGACAAACTGACCTGAGGATGTCTCCGTACAGGTTGGGCATGACCAGCACGTCAAACTGGGTGGGATCCTGAACCATCTGAAAGTCCAGAGCACCAGGACACGTCAGAGTTTACATTCAAACAGTCAGGAGGAAACATGATGGTCTAACAAAGGGGGGACAGTGTGGAACTGAACTGTGGTCTGTCAGGCCGGTTTATAAAACCTGTAAAGGTTCTAGAACCTGTAAAGGGTTCTGGTTTCAACCGTGTCAGACCGTCTGGTGCTGAACTCACATTGAGGCAAACGGTGTCGAGGTACATCTCAGTGAAGCGGATGTCTTTGTAGCTTTCAGCCACCTCACGACACTTTCTCAGAAACAGACCGTCTGACATCCGCCTGGACACAGACAGACAGGCAGGCAGGCAGGCAGACAGAGAGAGAGAGAGACAGGCAGAGCGACACACAGTTAATGATACAGCAGGGGGCACTCTTGACAGAAACATTATGGGACACTAAAGTTCCAGTACACTCAGTGTGTGTGTGTGTGTGTGTCTCTCACACACACACACACACACACACACACACACACGTTGTCGTCACATGACCAACACATGAGTCATGTGTCTGCTTGAAGGTGAACGTGCTCACATGATGTTGGCTTTGTGGACGGCCGTCACGCTGGTTCTGTGGTTGTTTCTGGCGTATTCGAAGGCGTACTCGGCAATGCGTCTGCTGGCGTCCTCGGTGATCAGCTTGATGCTCTGAACGACGCCGTCCACGATCTACAACAATAAGACGGGAGCTCAGAGCAGAGACAACAGGAAACAACTCAAACGACAGGCTGCCGTTAGCGTTCCCAATCAGAGAAACAAGCTGGCTCGGTCCACGATGTTCCACTGAACCTGCTTTCTGGGTTCAGCTCATTAAAGCTTCTGTAGTCTCACATCTAGCAGCTGTTCTTAGACACTAAAAACATCGTTCCTTCACCACCTGTTTGACTTCTCAAACACAGATAAACACGTGTGTTTCCCAGCAGCATGCTGTTATTAGAGAAACTGCATTTATTAGTTGTTCTTGTTTGTTCTGATGAGTAACATCTATATGTTCCTCACGCTAACGAGTGATGTCTGGAATGAGAATCCAGTTCAAAGAAACATTTAGACCTGCATGAACATCTGAAGTTGAGCACTTCACACGTTCTGCATTAAGGAGGAGAAAATGCCAAGTCCAGAAACAGCAGCACAGGTGTGGTTCACCTGTGACACGCTCTGCTCGCATCATTCTGCTGCTGCTGAAACTGGATGCCATCTTTAATATTTGGTGGCTCAGCGGGTCGCTCACTCCCCACGCTGTGTTCTATTCCAGGAGCAAACATGTGGATTTATCAAACGGGTGTGGGTTGGTCCTGGTCTCCTGTGAACCTGGAGGACAGCAGTCTGTTAATGAGGATCATGATCTGGTTACATGACTCCTGCACAGCGCTGAGAGCAACTGAACCGCGAGATCCACAATAAGAGGGAACTTCAGTAGTTTCAGTTAGTGATGTGAGAGAGTGCCAGGTCCCTGACGGCCCCCTTTTGGGGCTACAGACTGCTCAGCACCAGAAGCATAGCTGGTTCTGTGTGCCCTGGACGTCATCAGCAAACACTCTGATGTAGAATTAATGCCAAAATATTTGTTTCTTCTTTGGAGAAATTCTTCGTGGGAAGCCTGACAGGAAGTAGTCGATTCCACTCAGTAAAAAAGAGGAGGGAAAAACACCAGGAAGTGACATCACACAGGTACACTGGGACGTGGACTGCCAGCTGACAGATCCGTACTGACAGTTTGGTCTTCAGTTAATTTACTAAACGTGTAACTCAGACAAACTTGGAGTCCTTTTCTCTTTTGGTGCAGCTAGGCTAACAGTTTCCCCCAGCCTCCAGTCTTTATGCTAAGCTAGGCTAAACACATCCTGGACCTACATGGAGTAGAAACTGTGAATGAAAAGGCTTCGGATCTGAGCTGACAGTGTGAACACAGACGGATCCACATGAGGAACAGGTGAGAGGTTGAGGAAGCTGCTGCTTCCTCCTTCTTACCCTGAAGACGAGCAGGAGCCCAGCGTCCTGTCTGCGGCAGCTAGCTCACCTACAGGAACACAGGTGAGGGGGGCAGGTACACCATCAGGACTGAGAGAGAGTTCATCAGGTAATAAGGAGTCTCTCATCACAGGTGTGTTCATGTGCTGCAGCAGGAAGGATGGCACAGTGTGGACTCCTTCCTGCTGCTTTGGCAACATTTCACTCTCAGCATCAGCACTGAGATCTGGAGACCACATCAGACCTGAGTCCAGTATGGCAGCAACACGAGCTGCCAGACCATCAGACTGGCAGGAAACAGAAACCAGTTTGATGAACTGATCCTGAACCAGAGAAGTGAGAGAACACAGAACCAGGGTTCATCCTGGTCTTCTAAGAAGTGTCTGAGCGTTCCGCGTCCCGTCCACTCACCACGTGTTCGATGCCGCTGTACTCGCCCTCCGTGTTCTCTCGGATGGTGACCAGGTTGACGTCGGTGTACGGGGTCTTGTAGCCCTCGATGGAGATGCAGGGTCGCACGTTGGCATACAGGTCGAAGGTCTTCCTCAGCAGCAGGTTCATGGAGGGGTGGCCCGCAGCGATGGGCGTCTTCAGGGGTCCTGGAGGAGAGAACATGCAGGGTGGGAGGTGGACTCAAAGAAAACCATCTGAGAAGTAGCTCAGTTTCTACAACAACACCTCCAGACCTTTGAGGCCGATCTTGCTCTTGTCCATGGACTCTTTAGCGTCAGGAGGGATCATCCACCTGCCGCCAGGCCCCTTTATGGCCGTCACGTTCCTCTCCTCCCAGCTGATCGGAGCCTGCAGGCCGACAACAACAACGTGAACCCAATACTTCAACAGAATCCAGTTTAAATTAAGTAAACTGAGCCCGAACCTTCGCTGCCTCGAAGATCTTCATCACAGCAGAGGAGATCTCTGGTCCAATCCCGTCACCAGGAATCAGTGTGACTGTCTGCATCTGTGGAGCCAGCAGGCAGACAAGCAGAGAGACAGGCAGGCAGACAGGCAGACAGAGTCAGAAAACATGGCAGCTTCCTGTTCTTCCTGTTCTTCCTGTTCTTCAGACTGCTCAGAGAAACTAACTTTTAAACTTTTGTAATTATTTTCACTGATTCATCATTTCAGCTGCATCTGCAACTGTCATTTGATCAATCTATTGATTATTTGTGATTAATTAGTAAATAGTTTTGTCTATAATGTGTCAAATATTAATGACAAAGCCCATCACATGTTCCCAAACTGTTCAAACACAACTTTATTAATGTGTCTCACAGAGGACAACTTTAATGATTACATCCTGTGTGTGTGTGTGTTACAGTAGGTGTGTGTGTGTGTGTGTGTGTGTGTGTGTTACAGTAGGTGTGTGTGTGTGTGTGTGTGTGTGCTGGTGTCGGGTTGGTGGACCCTGAACTCCTCACCCCTCTGGAAAAGGAAGCTGCAGACAGAGCGGGTCTCCTGATGGCCCCCACCACCACCTGGGACAGCTGAGGAGACGACATGACGACATGAAGACATGAAGGTCACTTCAACAAACAGTGTGCAGCCTTCTGTTGGTGTGTGGAGTGAAACAAGTTCATGTTGAGTAGAGACAGGCCGCAGTCTTTGATCATCCAGAGAAAGAGTGTTTACAGTATTCTTTACATCTGCAGTTAGAGTTTAAGTAAACTACACTTTCTTTTCCTGTATTTATCTTCATCGTCGGACACACCTGTTAGCTCTGCTAGCTACAGCAATTGAAGGACACACACACAAGTAGGCTAGCTAGCATGCTAACGTGCTAATGGCAGCGTATAAAGCGCCGTTCAGAGACACTACGGAACACACAGAACCACAGCTGCAGACTGTTAAAACCGTCCTCAGGTTCTCCTGCGTTTACAAATCAGCTGCTTCTTACCATTGACCTCCACGCGCTGCCTGCCATTCTTCTGAGGAAGAGGAAGAGGATTCTCTCTGAGCCGGGACCGAGATCCTCTGCGAGGAAGAGGGCTCACTCTGAGCCGGAACCGAGAAATGTGAAATGTATATTTTTGACGTTAGAGGAAGCTGTTTGGCGGGAGGACTGTGTAGTGATCCATCAGTGGGAGAGCATAGATGATCTTTGGTCCAGCGTCATCAGAGGATGTTTGTGACGTCATCGGCGGCAGGTCGATAATCAGGGTTGCCAGATTTGAAGATTTGAAGCAAACGTGTGATTTATTTTCAGTTTCCAACAACTGAAAGGATGTTTTAAACTTTCTTCTATAAATTAATGACTTTAATGATTCACCGGTAAATTATTTAGTGTTTCTGTGTGAAGTGATTTAGTTAGATACCAAAAAGGTGACTTTTCCATTTCGTCATCACGATTGATGAGAGTGATTAAAAAAAAACTAATTACTGATATTTCAGTCAAATAAAGCCTCTGAAGCAGAGTTTGGATCGCTGAACAAAATATACATATAGACATTAAAACATCATGACCTCAGTATATTATATAGACAGTATATTTAAATCATGACACATAGTGTGTGTGTGTGTGTGTGTGTGTGTATGTGTGTGAAGGCAGCACGATGTTGCAGCGCGCACGCGCGGCAACATCGTGCTGCCTTCAGGAACAGTCAGGAATATCACAAGCTTCAGTGACAGCTAAAGGCTGTTCTTGTATCACAGACATTATTTCGTCTCTTTTCTTGTCGTTTATTTGCTGGTTTGTCAACACATCAACAGATTCACTTCATATCAATAGTTCCCCTCTTTAGACGGTCACTTTACTTTGTGTAACTTTTACACTCTGACATAATGTGCCTTCATGGATGGATATTATTGGCTCTAGTGTATTTGATCTCTAACCATGTCCAACCACAGCCACTTCACTGTAACGCCCTGTGAAAGCCGGGTTGCACGAGCAGCACGTGAAGGCAGCCTGGTACCCGCACCGCTGAGGCGTCAAAATCACCTTTTCCTCTGCGCTGAAACGGCAACTGAGAGCTCCGCTGCGACCTGGAGACGAAGAGGAACTAAACCCGGAACGGGACTGTGGCTGTTGGACCAGCTGCTGGACCGGAACATGTCGTCCTGAACGGATGTAAACGGATCTGAAAGCAGCAGCAACTTCCAGTGTGATGCAGCTGTGTGATGGGAGAAGCAGCCGAGCAGGATGGGCAACAAGCAGACAACCTTCACCGATGAGCAGCTGGAGGCCTATCAGGTGACAGTCTGCACCGTGTCCGGCGTTTAGACCGCGCGGACACGGCTTTATTCCGCCAATATAATAAGGTTAATCAGATCAGAGATCCTTCATCTCAATTAAGGCGAAGCTGAGGTGTGTCTGTTTTCTGTGTCTCCTGTTGCTGATTGGCTGAGCTCCAGCCTCCCTCTGCATCCTGCTGCTGCATGTGATGGTGCTGCTGCATGTGGTGGTGCTGCTGCATGTGGTGGTGCTGACTGATGGTGTGGACGCAGACCCCCCGGAGGACCAGCAGTCTCTGACTCTCTCTGACTCTGTGTGTTTACAGGACTGCACCTTCTTCACCAGAAAAGAAGTCCTGCGGTGAGTTTTTAAAAAACATTCCCCCCAAACTCCTTCATCACCATGGAGTCTGTCTGTCAGTCTGCCTGCCTGTCTGTCTGTGTGCGTATATACTGCATATGTGTATACACTGTATATATACACACTGTGTATATACAGTATATATATACTGTATACACACAGAGTGCATATGAACCATGCCATCTGTCCTCTGCTGTGTTGCAGGTTACATGGCAGATATCGTGAGCTGGCTCCACATTTAGTGCCGCTGGATTACACCAACAACCCCGACATCAGAGTTCCTCTGACTCTCATCGTCAGCATGCCTGAACTGAAGGTAGAGTGCTGATAATCAGTCCAGCTGGTTCTAACCTGTCATCTGGGCCTGGATAAGACCTGTCAGCCTCTTGTTTGACGCATCAACAAACAGCGAGTGATGCTGCTGTTTGGACTCATCTGCAGCTTTCTGGAAGTCCAACTGAAATGTTTTCTGCTACAGCACACGTCAACATATCTGCTCTGTAAATCACTTCCTGTGTTTACATTTGATATGTTTTGGTGTCATGACGACGCCCTCTGTGCATAAACCAGTCAGTATATCGTTGCTTCTCCGTCTACCTGGACGGAGAACTTCCAGACAGCCAATCAAATCCTGCATAAAGCCGTGATGTCAGCGTCGTATCATAGGCCAAGCAGACGGTCACTCTGAGCCAATCGGCAGCCTGCTACACAACACAAGAGCCACAGACTCTGACCCACACAACACATTAGCTTCATGCTAACGTCTCCTTCTGATCCACTCACAGACATGAACGCACGTCTTGTCCTGCAGCAACGAAACACAGCTGACTAGCTGCTCAGCTGCAGGACATTAAACAGCATGTAAATGTTCCTGCTAACAACACTTGGGTCCGTTTAGATGCTGGTAGGAAAAATACAAGCAGTCCAAGCTGTCCAATCGCAGTTCTTGTTGTCTCCATGTGGTCTCTCCATAGCTGCTGCAGCCTGAAGTCTAGTTACAGTTTACGAGGAAGAACACGTTAGCGACAACATTCTTCATCACATTACATTACACTGTATTAGACCCCACTTGTCCTATTCCAACTGGTTAGCCATAGCACATAGCATAGCAGCTCCGGTTCTTACAGGAACCGGCAGGAACTTCCTGTCTGTTGGAGCGAGAGGACCAAACAGAAAGTATTAACTCCACACACAAAGATCCACATGGGGTTTGAACCTAGAGATAGAAAACGTGTCCTTTAGACGGCGCCGGATGAAACGTTCTCAGGGTTCATCATCTGGAGATCATGAATGTCATTAAAATGTGTACAACAACAGTTTCCCGCTGACAGCCGAGCCTCCATCCGTTAATTAACACACCGAGAAGCTGGAGGGTTTACAGCTGGCCCAGTCTGTCCTGTCAGCACTCAGACTGTGTATCACCATGACGACACAGGCACAGGAATTTAATTTAATGTACTGAACTAAATATTGTTCATCATAAGGCCGAGACATGTTTTTATTTTCTTTGTGTTCCTTAGTTTATTTGTTCTTCATACAGTTTTACAGCACTTGGTGCCTGTCAGCTAATGTACACCGTATGACAGCAGGTGTGCCGTCAGCTGTTTCTGCAGTTAACACATCAAACACATTATAGTTCGACTTTGTTTTAAACTTTAATCAAACGGACATTTCTCTGTTTCACACACAGTCACACCTGCAGCAGTACAACCAGCCTACAGTGGACCGGTGGGGGTTAACGTCTGTTTATATACAGTGAATTCATTAAATACATTACATTTTAAAGTGTCATGTCATTTCATGGGATTGTAAAACACCTTTACATCAAACATTAACAAAACACCAGTTTCTTCCACCAGGCTGCCCGCATTCATTCAAATAATCTTCAAAATAGATGCAAGAATAAATCAGCGTCATATTCAACTCAGCAAACACAAAGCTGCCGGGATTACACCGCTATCAACATACGTGTTTCTAACTCTCGACTGAGAGCCTGTCTGTGTATATTATAAACCTCTGTTCTGTGGCGTGGTGTCTGGTAAACCTTCGGACTCGGATCTGCTACCCAAACTGGACTTCCTGGGTTGTGTTTCATTCTCTCACCTGTACTTGAAAAACACAACCATCGCAGGCTGGTTTTGGTGTTAAGTTTCGATCGCATCAGCATTTAAATCACAGGGGTGACGTGAGTCCACCATCAAGCTCAACTGTGGTGAACATCTTATATATCATAGAAGTCTTCATTGAATGAAATGGTAATGAATAGAAAGAACTGACTGACTAGTGCTAGCATATTAGCAGTTAGTTCTCTCAGTAACCCCGAGAGTCTCTTTGTCACAAACTAGAATCAAGACACACAGAAGAATTTCACTGTGACACTTTCTGATGTGAACCAGCTAGTAAATGTTTGCAGGTAGTGATCATTTGTTTTCCTTTTGTCCCATTAAATAATAAAAATAATAATTTATTTCTGTATGAATGTAGTCTAAGTTGCTGTGTTTGTCCCGACAGGAGAACCCGTTCAGAGACAGAATCGTGGAGACGTTCTCAGAGGACGGACAGGGGAACCAGAGCTTCAACGACTTCGTCGACATGTTTTCTGCTCTCTGTGAAACTTCACCCAGAGAGCTCAAGACCATATACGCCTTCAAGATATACGGTAAGATGTTTGTTGAGGCCGAAGTCCTCAGGTTAGGAGCCGGACTCCGAGAGTCCAGAACAGAAAGAGACACCATGAAGACGATCAGAGCTGCTCGTCTACAACTGTGAAGTCTACAACACCTGGGAAGGTGATCGTCCCTTAATCACTGAAGCTACAGCAGATCTACGGTTAGAGTGAGAGTCCACATAGTCCTGGTCCAGGACTGTATACTACATATCATGGTCCAGCATGTGATCTGGTTTAGCCACAGGACATAAGTTGAAAAATCTCACCGGACTGCAAGAAAAACAATGTTGGCTGTAGTTCAGGGTCCACACAGACCTTTACTGCGATGCACAGTATTATGGGCTGTCAAGACAACAGCAAACACACTGCATATCAATGCATTAGCTTCCCTTAGCTCTAGGATGCTAGATTTGCTTGTTAGCACTAGTGTGAAGACATTTGTACAAACTTCACTAGAACTTTAAATAAAGTTGTTTGGCTTTGAACAGCCTCTGCAGGAACGCAGATGTTCAGGTTCTCTTCTTGTTGTAATATCAAATAGTCTCTGATCTACATGTGATGAAATGTTCCTCAGCAGTCTTTCTGTAATCTCCTGGTTGTGGTTCAGACTTTAACAGGGACAACTTCATCTGTAAGGAGGACCTGAACAAGACTCTGAACAAGCTGACTAAAGGAGAGCTGACACCGGAGGAGGTCACTCTGGTGTGTGATAAAGCCATCGAGGAGGCCGACCTCGACGGAGACAACAAGCTCTCCTTCGCTGACTTTGAGAACATGATCTCAAAGGCTCCAGACTTCCTGAGGTACGGCGGTCATTTCTAATCATCCCTCAGTCAGAGCGTTCTCGTGAACCTTCTCATGTTGGATGACTGAATGTTTTTCACTATAGTCAAACATCAACATTCCTGTCCAGCGGACAGAGCTGGTCATTTCCAGCACCTGGATTATTACGTATACCACAGCTGCAGTTACCACCTGTAACCACAGGGGTTGCCAAACTACAATCAACTAAACTGAGTGTAGGAGACAAATGTCTTTCATTTAAAGCCTAATTCATTCACAAACTTCTCAGACAAAAATACCAAAATAACAATACAGAAACGAGGCTACGGGGATCTTATTACCATGGCAACCAGGTCAGATAAACGGTAATAAGAGTGTGTTAGAGTGTGAGGGCTCAGACTGAGGACGCTGGCTGATTAATATGAAGACAGCTGATTGCTCTGCGCTCCTCCTGCACTTGTGTTCTTTATTAAAGAGTAACAGCTCCTTCACACAGAGAGGGGGCTTATGGGTAAATGTAGGTCGCAGAGGAGCCGATAGTCACACCTCCCAAATCTCAACAACGAATTGTGAGGACCTAAGCATCAAGCAAGCTGATTGGTTGATCCAACTTCTTCAAAACAGAAAAGAAAAAGTAAATGTTAAACATGTTGCAGCCACTCAGACCTCCTTCGCCCACGTGTGGCCTGGAGAAGCAGGTTTCAGCCTGGAGTTTTCAGGTTTTCAAGCCTTAAACTTTTGCAGGTGCTGAGTAACAATAATCTGCACCAAAGAACTAAAAAATACAGGCACACTGCTGTCTTGTTCTTATTTAACTCTACATGGACATTTGTGGAAGTTCCGATTACAAATGGTCCTCGGGATCATTTGTCGTGTCCACACTGAAGTAAAGAAGAACTGCAGCAGGAACAATACAGCAGAGTGTGGGAAGGTTTGAGTTCTTTAACCAGCATTCAGACCATAAACAGCCTTGTTTCAGGTACCAGAAGCCCAGTCTGGGTAAGAGAGGTCCATAATGCTCAGACACAGGATTTAAAACTCTGGAAACGTATCACAGTGATAAGGGTTTTGTCTTTTGTGGTGATGATGGTGAAGAAAACAGCAGAAATACAGCATTGATGTTGCAAAGTCGTTCATCAGTATGTACTATGTAGTGTGTAGAATAAGTTAACATCAATGTTTCAGTCTGTTTCTCTCCTCTGATCACAGCAGCATCACTGATGGGTGTGATCAGACGTGTGGCACCTGTAACCACACCCATCAGTGATGTCACAGTGTACCAACACACCCCGCAGTACTGTGATTCTGTTGATTTGTTGAGTTACTGTGATCGGTGGATTCTCTCACAGGAGTTTAGGAAATCTGCATGAATCCTTTGTCGGTTCAACAGATGAAACTTATGTTATTTGTTTTTGTCTGCAGTAACTTCCACGTACGAATATGAGACTGCTGAGATCCTGCAGAGGAAAGACGTCTCACTTTGACCCCGTTTCCTGATCCGATCGGTCTTCACCCTCCAGACTCCACCTCCACCTGAACCTCAGACCCACCTCGATTCAGTGCCTGTCCTTTCTATCGCTGGCGGAGAGTCTTCCTCTCCAGCAGATTCTGAGACCTGACACAGAGTCTGGTCTGGACTAACAGAAGCACAGGCATTTTCTTGCCAATTTAGCATCTTACAGACAGCGGAGACATTTCAGAGAGAAAGTAGCTACTGCATGAAACCTTTCTCTTTATTATAAACTGTTTGTAGGTGGACGAGGAGGAGCGATAAACCAAGACGGGGCTAATTTTATACCAAGAGTGCTTCTCTGCACCAGGTCTGATGTCTCCTCTGGACAGTTTTGCTCTTCTGAGACACATTTGGAGACGCTGCAGAGGAAACAGAACAGGGCTTTTCTGACTTCAGTGCTTTGCAGAAAGGCCAAATCCACTGACTGGATTCTTTTGAAAAAGCACAGTTTTAAAGGGCAAAACAGTGAAGAGCTATGCAATCTTTCTTTATGAAGTGCATGTTGTAAATTGCTTCTAGCTGTGGTTAATTTTTACATCTGGTATAGCGAAACGTTCTGGTGCATAATGACAATCATAGTAAACTGTAGTTCAGTTGATGGAAGGGCTCTCTGTCATCTCGCCTGTAAACTTTGGCTTTGATAAACCTTTTTCCTGCCGCCAACACACTTGATAGATCAGCTTTCACTCATTCAAGAGAAAAGGTTTTGTGGCTAGAATCAAATAAAAGATGTTTCTGTTGCTCCATGCTCCATGAAGCTTCTTATCAAAGAAAACTGATTCAGGTTCAGGTCACGAGATCCTAAGCTGCTCCTCTGTCTGCAGCTAAAAACCATCAGATCCAGAGTTCATCTCACCTACAGTACCATTAACTGTCTGCACTGACAGGACAGGATGCTTTTCTTTTGATGCATTTATGAATTCATGAAAGATCCAATGTGAGTTTCAGCTTTTCTTTAAACTTTAAACTTTTTTCTTTTTCTAGACATAAAACAGACGGACAGAAAGCTGTGTTTCTACAGTGTCACAAAAGATCCTAAATTACTTCACAGTGTCTCCATGATGAGCAGAATCCTTTTTCTCTCATGATGCTCTGACACTAACATGTCCACATGTCCACTGGAAGAGTTCACTGTAATCCTTCCCCCTGTTCACACTGGAACAGGATTCCTTCTGAAAGAAACTTCAATGGAAGTGATGGAGGACAAAATCCACAGTCCTGCTTCTGTGTAAAAATATATTCTACAGTTCATCTGAAGTTAATATGAGGCTGAGTGACATTAGACACATCAAGTGGGTATCTTCCAAAGTTAGTGTCTCTTTGTTTCCATCCCACTTTTAAATGAAGAAAAATCACAATGTTCCTCTAAGAAACACAAAACAAATTCTTAACCAATAAAACACACTCTTGTTCGATTCAAAGCACTCTCTTCAAAGCACAGCCTCACTTGCTCTGGTATGACCAGCAGCTTAAGGTGGCTGATGTTAGCATTTTTACATAGATCCTCCTGTGTGTTGTTTAATTGTGTTACTGTCACTCAGCACTTACAATTATTCTGTAATTGTGCTGAGCAGGAATTGTTCAGAGGGTTGAGACCGAGACTGAACCAGACAGGAAATGTGCCGCAAAACCAAAACTAGGAGCTTAAAGAGGCTAAAGAGCCCCGTGGAGCTTCAGAGATGGAGATGCTAATCTGTGGATTCATCACCACAGACACTTTACAGTCATCTGATTCATTGTTAATATAAGAAATACAGATGAATGCAGGATGAAACATACAGATGACGTGACTATGAATGAGCTGAATATCCTCCTGCAGCAGCTGTTGGTTTCAGGTTTCAGGCTGCTGCTCAGAGGTTGTTCAGTTCAGGTGGAGACTCGTCGCTGCAGCACTGAAACACCATCAGGACATTTATCCTGGTTATTGTGACCAGCCAACTGTGGTGACGACGCCGTGTTCCTGCTGCCGCAGCACATCAGCCTTCATCTGCTGGATCACACAGCCTGCTGTCTGCTGGACCTGCTGTCTGCTGAACCTGCTGTCTGCTGGACCTGCTGTCTGCTGGACCTGCTGTCTGTGGAACCTGCTGCCTGCTGGACCAGCTGTCTGCTGGACCTGCTGAACCTGAACCTGAACCTGTTTGCTGGTCTGCTGGTCCAGCAGACAGCAGGTACTTTGGGTACTTTCAAAGATTTAACATTCAGTTGCAGCAGTTTGCATCAAAAATCACACTCCTTCTCATAACTCCTAGTCATAACTCACAGACATGATATACACATTTTTAGATTCAGTGTGACTTACACTTTCTGGGGATATCGTTATCTCATCCATAAATCCACTTAGAAACCAGAGAACAAAGAGGCTGCAGAAGTTGCCTGAGAATCCTCCTGTTGAACTTTTCTTCAGTATCACAGTAATCCAGTGATAGTTGTCTGTACATCCATGGGTACACTGCAACCAGGAGCTGCTGACAGCTCATTCATGTTCATGGAGACACTTTGACTAAATGGAAGCAAATATAGGCTTAAAACAAAACAGGGCTCAAGTTATAGCCCACAGCTAACTCACTGAATCCATGGCACCATTATACTTCTTGTTTACATCCCCAAAGCATTATGGGAACTATATTTACAAAACTTAGAGCATGATTTAGCCCCCAAACAGAAGTAAGACAAAGAATAATAACAGGAGTTACAAAATCCATTAATCATTAACATGGATGTCTGAGCTGCAGACTGATGGTTTGATGGACATCTGCAGACTGATGGCTTTACGACGCCTGTTAAAGTGCTTCTGTTCCCCAAAACAGCGTCTCATGTTCCCGTCACTTCAGGCAGATCGATCTCATTACTGTCTGCAGGATCGTCACCCAGCAGTTTCCTCTTCTGAACACATCGATGGACCGTCAGCTTCAGTTACACATGAATCTAATATCAGCCACTTTACTCTGTGTACTCTCTGTGTTTATATAAAGACATACAGGAGGTCTGAGTGGATTCTTCTTCTGCAGGTTGTTATCTCTGTTTTAGCTCTGACCGACACAGGTGTTGTGGTGGTTTCGGTTCTTCTGGATCATGTTGGTTTCTTTTATTAGACACATAGATATTCTGCAATAATAAATGTTATTAATAGTTACTATTTGTAGTAATAGTAATAAATGAATGCCAAACAAACAACTTAAAATATTCTAATATGAAAAATAACTCTAAATATCCTACAGCCATGGACAGATTAAGTATATATATGTG
>LKNJ01004583.1:0-36576 GCA_002120245.1 Maccullochella peelii
GGTGCTGATGTCATGTCGTTGTATGCATATTGTTTGTTTTGGTGTGGGTGGTGATGCACATGTACAGAGCTGTGAAAATTTCCCCAATAAGCAATAAAGTCTAAAGTCTTAGCACAGCTTTGTTGGCACAAAATGACAGGACGGATATGTCACTCACTGATTGGTTAGGGCACAACACAACCACTCATTTTTATTTTTAGTGGATGTGTTGAAATTTGTTAGCTTGCCGGCTAAAGTTAGTTTCATAGCTCCCTGTTGTTGTTGATAGCATGTTTATCAGACATTACAGTCCCAACAAAGTTTCACAAAGATCAGGTGTTTTGATTATTGCGGTTGAAATGAATTTGCAGCAGATTTTGTTTCCTTTTTTTCCACTTTTTCCACACTTTTTCTCTTTGCTTCCAGTCTCTGTGCTAAGCTAGGCTAAACACATCCTATCTCTGTACTGGACGCACAGAGATGAAACTGATTGTTAGCTTGCCGGCTAAAGTTGGTTTCGTCATAGCTCCCTATTGATAATAGATTGTTTATCAGGCATAAGGCTACTTCAGTTAGAATCAGGCACTGCGGCGAAACGCCGGTTTTTCCATTAATTTGAACAGGGGTACTGCGTTCAGGCTGCGGCGGTGCGGGCCGCAGGGGGTCCCAAAGCAGCCTGCTGCGAAAAGTTAAAACAGAATCGACTTTTGCTGCAACGCCTGCTTCTGTCTGAAAGCGGCCTTACAGTCCTACCAAAGTTTCACAAAGATCAGGTGTTTTGATTATCGCAGATTTTGTCTCCTTTTTTCCCACTTTGATGGAGCTAAGCTAGAAGTTTCCCTCTCACGCTCACACACTGATGACACTCAGATACCATGCAAGGCGTGACCATGGGGGGTTCAGTGACTTGCCAAAGGACACTTCGACATGTGAAGCTGGTGATGTGAGCTCTACCTATTGAGCCACAGTATAATACCCATCTTCTCATCTGACTGGCATTTCCTAAAATGTGAAAACACTCTCTTAAAATCATGTTTCTTAGAAGAGAAACTGTCTCACTGCGTTGGTTGTGTGATGAAATGAAATAAACAAACAGAGAAGCTACATCTCTCCATCTCATTTAAAAATCTTTAAAACCCATATGACTGTGTGAGTATCTGGACACACAGCTGACTCACACACACACACACTGCTATTGTCTCTTTTGTATTCTCGTCTCATTTCCCCCCCCCNNNNCCCCCCCCCCCCCTTTTCTATTTTGTTTCGCTCTCATTTTCCGTCCTTCACTGTGCTGTTATCTAATGGAGCTCTGCCGTGATGTGCGATGCTACGTGAGATGGCAGCAGAGCAGACAGGTGAAAGCCACTTTGTCATCACTAAAAACCACCTGCGAGCTTCCAACACGCTCATTAGCACCTTTTTGCTTCTCTTCTGATCGCTCGCCCTGCTGTTTCTCTGTCACTACCCTCCCCGTCTCCCCCCCACCCCCCTTTTCCCTGCCAGCGCCAAACTTTGTTCTGAAATGTCAAATTGCCATCCGGTCGTTGACAAACGCTGAAGCTGAATACAGAGGGAGGGCCTGGACAAACAGCTCAGGGAGGGCAGACTGGGAAAGTGATGCGAGAAGGAAAAAGAAAAGTCCCTCCAACTTCTCAGCCTGTCACTCTGAGCCGTTATTATTGATCCACAGGTTGCCAGATCTGAGCTGAACCCCCATTCGTTAGGTCTTAATCTGATCCGATGATCCTCTAACTCCCCACGGGGGCTCCAATCAGTTTCAGTGAATGGAAGTGAAAGATTATTACATTAGTTATTACATTAATTATCAATAGGAGATCACATATACCTAAATGTGTGTGATTTGGTTAAAGAGATACAGTAGTTTGGGGGGATTTTACTGTTTTTCTCAGAGTCAGAAACTAATAAATGCCTCAGGACAGACCTTTTTTATGTATTAAGTGTAGTCTGAAGTTGTGTCAAACAGCAATATTAGGCTGTGTTGGCTGTCTTGTGTCTATGGGATGAAATAACATAATCGTGATCCCATCGCATCCAGGAACTGAGTGAAACTAAGCAGGTAAACTAAGGAGCCAGCTTGTCTGAGGTGAGGCCCACAGTCCCAGACTTTGAAAACTCCTGCTCTAACAGAAATGTATTTCTTTATTTCCACCTGCATTAACGGGCTCACACTGAACCCCCACAGCCAACTGACTGTGGGCCATTTTACCAGCAGGTTGACATTTTAATAATGTTACAGTTGCCACCTGGCGCTTGAATATTGAGTCATTATGACGTAAGAAACAACCACCTGTGCTTAGTATGAAAAGCTGCAACACATGTCAATCAAGCAAACAACTTCAAACAACAACTTCTAGATATTTTGTGACCTTAATGATGAAAAAATTCTTTAAAACGACGAAATTAATTTACATATCCTTGATATTTACTTATTTATATGGTCAAAACTGTCATTACCCAAAAGAACAAATTTGAATGTTTGGAGTGACAGTGGTGGTGGTTTTGTGAATTTGATTGGTGAAATATCTGTATGGGTGGGCACTAAAAATAGTTTGATATATTACTTCATTCCCATCAGGTATCAATTGATGTACACATGGAACACTGCACATGGATATAACATAGCTAGCCAGACACGCTCCTTTTTAAAACACATCCCTGAGTGTGCAAGAGCTGCCAGTGGGAGTGGAAATAACACACGCAAAAAGTCTATTAGGAATCAGTGCTAACTACTGTAGAGCAGAAATTATTAGTCGATTAATCGATTACTTAACTGAATAACTGGCAACTATTTTGTTAGAATTATAGTAATTTTTCAGAAATAGTGAGGAAAAAATAGTTCCAACTTCTCAAATGTGAGGATTTGCTGTTGTTCTGTGTTTCATGTCATTGTAAACTGAATGTCTTCGGGTTTGAACAAAACAAGACATTTGAAGATGTCAAGTTGTACTCGTCGGTAATCTTCAGATTAATCAATACTGAAAATGATTAGTTAGTCGGAGCCCTGCTGCTAACATGAGCAAACTTGATTCACTAGCTTCCTCTTTGGGATTGGATTAACAGCACAGTGGGGCCTTCCAAATGTTAAATGTTGTAAAGTGATAGCTTAAATTGGTAATGATGGATAGCTAAAGCTATGTAGACTAGAAAAAAAAATCTTGACATGACAGTTTCCACAGTTACTCCGGTTGTTCTACCGTCCGCCATTTCCGCTAGGATAACTACCGATAGCTACCGGGGAAAACAAAATCCTCTTTTTTAAAGAACTTTATTGAAACAATCATACACAAGTTTACAACTCCTTGTGTAAAAGCGCTATCCTCGTTCTCTTTATACATCCATGGCTATCCTCTTCCTGTTTTGGTTGCGTAATGGTCGACCCACTTCCTTTGTGCCGTAAATCGAGCCTTCATTCTCCCGGGAGATCGTTCCCGGTAGCAGACAGAATCAGTGAAAGCGAGGCTTATAGGGAACCAATCTTACCGCCGATAGTGTCATTATCCTACATTGTGCAATCAACATTTACTTTATAATGATAAGTTAAAGCAAAAAACACATCTATTGCTACTTTAAATAACCATCACCAGTCTTTTTTTGCAGACCCAATACAACAAATGAACAACCAAAAAGGATACACACTGGCCCTGACCGGCTGCTTGTAGTTTTACTGCGTGAAGCTGCAGGGACTCAAAAACCAGTTTCTCATTGAAACTCTGAAAAGCTTCTGTACTTTTTTTTTTGTCATAAAGCTAACCCCGAGAAATAAAGCTGGGTGTGTTTTGAGTTTTCAGTCCTTCAGCTGTTATTTCATTTATTCTTCCAGGAACAGAGGGGAACAGAAAGCGGAGGACATGCAGGAGTAGACGCGTCGTGTCTCTGCAAAAAGAGCATTTAGCAGAAAGCGCAGAGTTGCCTTCTACTTTATATCCTTAGATATGAACCTGAATAAGGTCAGAGAATAACCTTTGAAGTAGTGCACTATAAACCACACAAGGGCTGACGGAGAGACAGAAAGTGTGTGTGTGTGTGTGTGTACTGTGACATTTCCTCCATCCTCTAATTTGAAGGCGATCCACTTTAAAGATATTGGAGGTGGAAGGACTCTGTGTGTTCCAGTGTTTTAGAAGAGTTTATCATCTGTTGACCTTCTCAGCCACAAACTAAAGGAAAGAAAGGAATAGAAAAAAGAGAAAAGAGCCACTGCTTTCTCTTGTGCTTAATAAAGATGTTGGTCTGTGTCGTGCAGCAGCTTGTGATCAAAGCCAGCAGAGCAAACCAGCCTGTATCCTTTACAAACAGTATGTCAGCTTTCATGTAATGACTGGAGTAGGGAAGTGGGAGGTGGAGTCCTGTTCATTTTATGCGTAAACAGTTAAAGTTTCATTTAAAGTTTTGGATGGACATGAATCACCAATACAAAAGATCCGCAACTGCTTTAGAAACTGTCTTGTTTTTTGGTAGAAAGTCAAAGGTACAGTGTACTTTCAAACTTAAGCAGAGAAGTTAACTACGACTCTCAGGGTGAATTTTGATGCAAAACATCCAATTGCAGAGCTTTAATTTGTGCTGTGTGCACCACTAAGTCTGTGCGAAAGCTAAAGTTTACACTTTGTAGAAACCTGATAAAACACTGAGCAGTTTAAATCGGTTCACTTTCAGATTTAGAATCAATTTAGGATGAATTCAGCACAAAAAAAGAGTTCTTAGCAGCTAAGCCTCATGGGTAACATAGAATTTAGAGCCATACACAAACTGATGATTTATCAGAAACGAAAACTGAAAATATTAAAACTGATGGCCACAACATTGTTTAATAAAGCTGAAGAGTTCTGTGTACATATCAACAATAGGGAGCAAGTGGCAAACCAACATTAGCTAAAAAAGTGTTCAAATTGTATTGCAGTTGTGAGGAGTTGTTTAAATTCATAGGCAAATATAAGCTAACAAGTGTTAGCTACAGAGTTAATATTACACATTATGAGCGTGTTAGCCTCGGAGTCACATGAGAAGACAGATACGTTACAGATACTGATCCAGAATATATTTAGCCTAGCTTAGCACAACACTAGAAGCAGTGGGAAACTGCTAGCCTAGTTTATTTAAAAAAACTCCCACTCCCCAATAACTCCAAATCTGTCTGTTTGCATTTTGCATCTTGCTTAATGGGTGCAGGGATAGAAATGTAAACTTTTTAGCAGCAGTTAGCGGTTTTGCTTTATATACAAATATTATATAAACCCAGGTCACACTTGGATTGGTGGCTAGCTTGGTAGATGATCGTTTGAGGGTATATTTTATCACTTTTGATGAAGCTAGGCTAGCAGTTGCTTCCAATCTTTGTGCTAAGCTAGGCTAATAATAATAATAATATAAAAAAAAAAAAAAATTATACCCTACTTCCTAAACCTGCCTGTATTATATAACCTATCAAACCTCTTCTGATTTCTCTGACGTCCTGTCCCGTACTCAGTATTGTTTTTAAACTCCATTCCAGTCCTGTCACAAGTACTATATTTCTTAATGTCTCCTTCTCTGCATTATATTTATTACAATGCATAATGATATGTTCCACATCTTCCTGCTTGTTACACCACTGACATAGATTTCCCCACTTTATATAAGGTGGAATGCAAACCTGTATGCCCTAGCCTTAGTCTCGTTATAGTGACCTCCTCTCTGCGGTTACGATATCTTCCTTTTACCTGTTTAGTATGTACTGATTTCTGTGTGTTGTAATAATGTCTCCCTTTATTGTCTGTATCCCATTCCTTTTGCCATGCGTTTATTATGGCTGTTCTAATTAAAGATTAAGTAAGATTCTCGCTGTGAAAAAGTACTGACATACAGTATGTTCGTTTCGTGTACTGACAACAAATCACTGTTCTCCCTGTGTTATATTTAACACACGTTCCACTGCTCTAATATGCAGCACACTGATCAGCCATAACATTATGACCACTGACAGGTGAAGTGAAGAACANTTTTCCCCATTTTATATAACGTGGAATGCAAACCTGTATGCCCTAGCCTTAGTCTCGTTATAATGACCTCCTCTCTGCGGTTACAATATCTTCCTTTTACCTGTTTAGTATGTACTGATTTCTATATATTGTAATAATGTCTCCCTTTATTGTCTGTATCCCATTCCTTTTGCCATGCGTTTGACCGTGTAGGCTACCTCTGCATCCCAGCTATAAATACCACGTGGTTGCCTACGCTCGGCCTCTCTGATCTTCTCGCTGTTAGCCTGGCGTTTACTGCTGTGTCTCAAATCGCGTACTTCCGTACCTACACTTACTATTTTGAGTGCATAAGGGCTTCACACTGTCAAGTATGGCAAAATGCAGTGCACTATTAGTATCCGGATGGTGTACTCATAACGGTCAGAAAGTTGAGTGTGGAACGCTGCACACTTCTCACCTGTGTAAACCCGCGTTTACACAAATCGCAAAGCACAAAATCAGAGTAACTCACGAGTACCTGGTTCATCTCCGTCAGTGGAGGGACCGCACATTTCTGCTGTATGGTGTCCCTCTCGGCTCAGTCCCAGCGAGGCGAGAGGTGGTGACAACAGATGCCTCACCTCATGGTTGGCAGAAGAGGTCAGTCCAGGGGCTATGGAGCCCTCAGTGGAGAGGATGAGCACATCAACGTTCTAGAACTCCAGACCGTCTACTTGGCGCCAAAGCACTTCTTGCCCTTTCTCAAGGGCAAGCACATGCTCATTCAGACAGACAAAACCTCAGCTGTGTTTCATATCAACCATCAAGGAGGAACCAGGTCACTGAAGTCCCTAAGGGAAGCCTAGAGACTGTGGAAATGGGCTCATCCACAAGTGGCCTCCTTGAGGGCAATGTACCTCCCGGGCAGAGCAAACATGGTGGCAGATTACCTCTCACGCCAGAGGCTGCCCCCAGGGGAATGGAGGTTGCACCCACAGGTGGTGCAGATAATTTGGGATCGGTATGGGGAAGCCCAGGTAGACCTGTTTGCCTCAGAGGGCACAAGTCATTGTCCTCTGTGGTTTTCCTTGGCAGAGACCAGTGTTCCACTTGGGATGGATGCTCTTGACAATGCCTGGCCAAGCGGTCTTCTTTATGCAAGACGCCCAATCCCCCTGATAGCACTCACGCTTCACAGGGTGAGATTTTTGCATCAGTCCTCTTAGTGGCCATCGAGGATATGGTTCTCAACACTTATCAGCCCATTGGACGGAGATCCTTGGCAGCTTCCAGTAAGGACAGGGGGTTAGACCCATGGGTTAAAAGCGTGACTTGCTCAGGGCTTGTAGGACCAGTGGCAGGTCCCATGCTGTTGCACGCTTTACCCTAGGGGGGCGTAGCCTCCTGGCACTCCGCAGAAACAGTGTCACCCAGTAATGCGCACCATCAGACCTTCCATCAATGTGGCCATGGTTTACAGATATAGCTGCCACATTAATTTTTAAGGTTGAACCAGCCCAGCCAGCTTCGGAGTGACCCTGAGAAACATGTAAATGAAAACTGCTTTTTACAACAGCCAAGCGTGTGCGTCTATGTTTGAATTCCATGCACTTTTGATTAGTCCGATGTGCCTTTGATGGAAGGCAGACGGTTCTGGGGTGACATTGTGGCCAAATAATCCTTCCTACAAAAGGTCTTGTCCCCCAGTCATATTAATCAGGCCATGGAGCTGGAGGCATACCATTCTCCCCCATTTGGATCTGAGGCGGAGGAAATGGCAAACTTGTTGTGTCCAGTTCAGGCATTGCAGCTGTACATTGCAGCTGGGACGCACAGGTAGCCTACACGTCACGCACGTGACTTTGTTTATGTAAACTCTCAACCTGCGAGATGAGCCAGGCCTGCGCAGAATCGATAACCAGCGATCGCCAAACAATGCATGCCGGTTAGATTTGTGTCCGACTTGATCCCGACCACCTTTATATACACTCTATGATCCCGACTTGCTCCACACATGAGCAACGATAACCTCACGAGATCGAGGCGGCCGTAGTTTTTAGAGCCAGGTGCCGCAGCTGCTCTCCACCATGCACTCCACTATGGATGTATAAAAAAGAGCTCTCCACTGACTGCAAGACCCAGGGCATGATGGGAAACGCCTGGTTGCCTTCTGATCAAAGAGCTGATTGGCTCTTATTTTTGACCACAAGCTGCACGTTTTGTAGAAAATTCCAAATTTCTGTTTAATTGTAGTATTTAACGATAGATTGTAGGCTATGTTGTGCAGTGACGGTTCAATCTGTTAACAAACATATCTTGTGTGGTTGTTATATAATAAGTTTATTTCAGCCATAGCTATCTGAACATGATCTGCAAACTACAGGTAGCCAACAAGTGGATCTAACAGGATGTAAATATTTCTGTGACGTCCTGCATATTCTTTGCAGGCTGCTGGAAACTGTCTTACTTGACTTCTGCTGTTTGTCACCGCCCCTGCTGCTGCCGCCTGATCTCGTCCACTTTCCAAGCGAGGCGCAGTTCATCTCGAACGAGCCTATAGTCTCAGTTGGAGTGTGGCTAGCCGCTGTTTTAATAAGGAGATCTGAAGTTTTTCCTCGCTCCAGCAGGACGTTTTCCTTCTGCAGTCTCAACACATCAACCTGCCAACTCTCTTTGATTAGAAACACACACAAAAAACACATAATAGTTTAACACATAGTATGTACGGCGGCCAGCATATCTTCTCCATACACAACAACCCTGTGAGATTAATTCCATTAATTCATATATAATGACAATATGTACAGTTTCTTCCCGACAGAAATGATCCTGCCACAAAAAATAAAAACCATCTTCTCTGGAATTGCATGAATGCAGTTTATTAATGTATACATGCCAATCGTATGTGTGTTCATTTGATGTATCTGAAGTGGTGTCCACGTCATCACCAATCAGCCAGTGGAATTTCAATTTGACATATGTACCATCTGCATTGAAATCCCCCAGGATCATTATGTTCTAGAGGAAATCAGAAATGGTCATTTTAGTTGGGTGTAGGAATAGAGAAATCCCATCAAAGGTAGCCATGTTACAACATTCTTCAATGACAATTTATAGGCCATACAATTGGTGTGATTCATCGGATATGGGAGTATAAAATGTGTATGTGTGGTTATAAATCTGGTCATAATGTTTACTATGAACTCTACTTTCAGGTGAAACCATAATGCTAAAATACTGCAACAGGATCAACTCACATCAGTTTTCCATTTGTCTTTAACCACCAGGAAGAAGACCTCATACAGCTCATCCTGCTCTTTCTCCGAGTCCCATGGTTTGGTGTGGACTGGGATCAGCATTATATTCTTCAGCACTGCGGCCAAAAACAGTCCTGTAAACTACAAATTCTCTGATAACGTGCCCCATTACGCCATATGTTACACGTGTGAATGCACACAAAAGACGCTGACTGACTAAACTTGATCCTCTAGCTCCTTTGAATCACATGTCAAACTAAATCAGACAATCACCTTGCAACAGAACAACAAACAGGTCCATATACTGTATAGATGTGACTCAGACATACCACAGATGATATCTGATATCCATAATTCCCTGTTATTCCTTGGGCTCCAGTTAGGTGCAGATACTGACCTGTTTTGTGTGGTTTGAAGTGGAGAATATGCGGCGCCCTTACGCTACCTTAACAGAATCACTATGATGTTGTATTGGGACACAATCTATAAAAGGCAAAAGTTCTCAGTAAAGTAAAAGTTTGAAGTTTAGAGGAAAGAAAGGACACATCTTAGCCTTTTGTGTAATGCATATCATTCATCTGAACTTGGGAGCTTCATCAAAGACACTTTACACTGCCACTTATTTCTTGTTCTTTATACCAGCTCTTGGCTGCTTCCAAGAAACCACAAGTGACACACAGTTCCTAAAACTAAATCCTTGTTATTATGAATGATCTTTTACTGTGCGATGTCTTTGCTGAGATCAAAGCAACCTGATGCCGATACTGCGCCTCAACAATGCCAAGGAGACGTGTCTTACCTTAACAGGACATCTGGATATGAGACTTTCATCAGTCCAAACCTCTGTATGTTGAATGAAGCAATCTTCATATCTGACAAGAGAACAACTAATAGAGATATTTAAAATGATACAATTACTCTGTATTGCTTTAAATATACACAACACAGACACACACTCGCACAGCTTCTCAGCTTTACTTACCTACAATAATTTATTGATGTTGTGTAGATGGCACAGCTTCAGTGGCATGCAGCCATGGCAAACCTCCAAAATAAACCTGGTTGTACGACAGATTTATTTCTCTGTAGTTGTTTTTTTAAAGGAAGGCGATGATCTCTCTCAGTCCAACCGGTCGAGGCAGATGACCGGCCACCCAGAGCCTGGTTCTGCTCGAGGTTTCTGCCTGTTAAAAGGGAGCTTTTCCTTGCCACCGTTGCTTGTGCTTGCTCTTGGTAGGAATTGTTGGGTCTCTGTAAACATAAGGAGTCGGTCTAGACCTGCTCTATATGAAAAAGTGCCCTGAGATAACTTTGTTATGATATGGCGCTATATAAATAAAACTGAATTGAATTGAATTGATTGGACAGTCTTATAAAGCAAGAGAGGGATGGTTTGAAAAGGAAACAGGCAGCCCAGTTTTATTGTTAACGACCTGCTTTCACTAACAGTGGTTAATGACATAACATTAAACAGAAAGTTGAAGCAAATATAGCATAAGTATGACATTATGTCTGTGGCAGCAATTCCAACATTTTGACTCAAACTACTCGATCTCTTACTGTTTTCAGGAAGGAAAAGGTTGAAAACATGTAAAAAGTTTTGCTCAATTGTAGCACACCTGAAGCCGCAGAGCAGGCCTGAATTCCAGCATAACAGAAATAATGCAACTTCTACGATGGGGGTAGGTGGGAGAACAGGTAGAATGCGTCAGACTGGTTTACCCACATAACTTCCCTATCACACCACACCCGCCTATAAAGTAGCACCCAAAAGATAGTGAGATGCACAACAGAGCTTGACCAGCACCCGACGTCTCCATCCTCTCCAGCAGTGACATCTCCGCACAGCACTACCATGAGTCTCAGGAGCAAACGCAGCAGCCATCCAGGACAATGCGTGTCCTCAGGAGGCTACAGTAGCATGTCTACGGGATCCTACACCATCCCCAAGATCAGCTTCGGGGCTAACCAGGCGGCCCCGATTACAGCCGTGACCATCAACAAGAGCCTGCTCACCCCGCTGAATATAGACATCGACCCCACCATCCACGCTGTTCGCAACCAGGAGAAAGAGCAGATCAAGAGTCTCAACAACCGTTTTGTCTCATTCATTGATAAGGTAAGAGGGAATTTCACTAAAACTCTTGCTGATGAATGTTGATTTAAATCATTTTGATAATGCTGATAATCCATTTAGATACATCATTGGCCTTTGAATTAATGTTTGAATGACTTATACAATCTCTATAAAAGCTGTTCCAGGATCCGTTTGATTTGATTGGTACTTCCTCCTTGTGTGCCACAGGTAAGATACCTGGAACAGCAGAACAAACTCCTGGAGACCAAGTGGAAGCTGGTGCAGGGACAGACTGCTGCCTCCTCTAACATCGAGCCCATGCTGAAGTCCTACATCGCCAACCTGCAAAGACAGCTGGAGTCAGTCAACAATGACAAACACAGACTTGACATGGAGAACAATGTCATGTACAATCATGTGGAAGACTACAAGACAAAGTAAGAATAATTTTGTGAAAGAAGCTGAGCCACTGTCAAGACTTGAATGGAGTTTTCGAACATACGATAAATACGTGCATACTGATAAGATCTGCGAGAGTAATTGGATATTTGTGGGCTGTTTCAGGTATGAGCATGAGCTCAACCAGAGGATTGGAGCAGAGAATGAGTTTGTCATGCTCAAAAAGGTGCAGTATGCAGTCATGATGGCTATGATAGATAGAATGTGTATACCACTGATGAATGGTATGTTCTTTCAAGCTCTGACCCATTTGTATTAACTCTCATTACATTCAGTTTTATAAGCAATTTCTCTACTAATAATTTTCCTTGTTGGGCTACAAGACTGTATTATCTTTTACTACGGTCAAATGCAAAAGGTTAATCATTGAGAAAAGGTTGTTTGTTTTTACTGACTTCCTGCAGGATGTGGACGCAGGCTATCTGTCCAAGGTGGATCTAGATGAAAGGGTGTCTGGACTCAGTGATGAATTCAACTTCCTCAAGGCTCTGTATGATGCGGTACATAACCATTCACTGAACATTTTCTCAAAATTTCAAAGATATTAAATTAAAGAAGATATACACAGTATGTGCTTGTTTTGTATTCTTTATTTTGTCTTCTTACTTTTGCTGTATGTATTGTTTTGTAAAAAAAAAAAAAAAAAGGAGCTGCGTGAGCAGCAGGAGAGCCTGAGAGAGACCTCGGTAGTGGTGCAGATGGACAATTCCCGTGGCCTCAACATGGATCAGATTGTGGCTGAGGTTAAGGCTCAGTATGAGGACATTGCCACCCGCAGCCGTGAAGAAGCTGAAAGCTGGTACAAGAACAAGGTGAAGAATAGAAAATACATGACCCTAGATCTAACAGGAATTATTATGTCGCTGTTTATGTAATAAAATGTATAGTAAAACAGCTCGAAATATGAAAGGGGTCAACAGTTAACTAAAGCTCATAAATCTAACAGAATACCTTGTCAAACCTGATAATTACTGATTATCAGGTCTGATTACTGACTCTCATGTTTGTTCCTCTGTTTGACTCTGCCGGCACCAGTTTGACCAGATGGCTGCTGAGGCCGACCAGTATGGCAATGAACTGCGCAGCACCAAGGGAGAAATATCTGAGCTCAAACGAGCGATCAGCCGCTTGCAGAATGAGATCGAGGCTGTAAAGACAAAGGTGAGGGAAAGGTTTATTGAGTGCCTGATATGTTAAAAGTCAAAAGCAACTGGAATTGTTGTTTAGTCTTAAAATTCACCCGATAATGCATGCATAAAACATGAAGTTTTATCTGCTGATAGGTTCTACAAATCCATAAAGAATCAGGTGCAAAAAGGAATCAACTATATTACATAGAGCAAAAGCAACACTTTTCAAGCTTAATACTCCTCCCCAGGCAGCATTAAACACATTAAGAACAAAAGAGTTCATTGCTGTTCAGATTTTAAAGACAGTTATAGGTATGGATTTATGGTTAACTGTGGAAGGAAAATGAAAACATGACCAAAAAAACACTAGTAACTACGACAGAGACAGAATCCCATCGACAGTAACCCAATCATTTGTTTGAAAGGGTTGACTGAATGCTTATACCATCTATCCCTGCACTTTTTTCAGCGTACCATCCTTGAGGGCCACATAGCCGAAGCAGAGCAGCGCGGGGAGGGGGCCGTGCAGGATGCCAGGGCTCGCATCAAGGACCTGGAGGTGGCTCTGCAGAGGGCCAAGCAGGACATGGCTCGGCAGTTCAGGGAGTACCAGGAGCTCATGAATGTCAAGCTGGCCCTGGACATAGAGATCTCCACCTACAGGAAGCTGCTGGAAGGAGAGGAGGAAAGGTGAGTTTGGTAGATCTCAGCAGTGTCAAGTTCTTGTAACATCATAACTCACTTACAGGCTAATTTAGGCTTTTATGAAGAAAAAAAAGTTAGGCTACAACTTTTCTGAACATTTTATTTATTAAAAAATAGATTTAGCATTGCACCCAATAACATTATCAGACTCACGATGGAATATCAAAAATCAAAATTAATGCAGCAGAACCAGAGATATCCTCTTTTTTATTCCACATCGTCCTTATCAAACCCTGACGCCTACATTACCTATAATGCAACAGGACCACCGACAGTCTATGTTCGGGACTAGTGTGTTAACCTAGTAGCAGCTATTATAGCCTCGAGCCTCAAACAGAGGTGGGCAGCAGGCTACGGAGGTCTGCTAACCTCACTTTTTTCAAACTCCACGCCACAAGATTTTGTAGTCTTCAGCATCAGCCGTCAGGTACTTTACACAGCGTCCTTTGGAGCCACAAAGGGCTTTGTATAACATTTTCACATATGCCATAGGATGCCCCTAGCCTAATCCCGGATGGTTCTATAGAAAAGCTCCGACAAGCGGCTCTTAACGGAGTGTGGGCGGTTAATCAGACGTACATTTGACTTAGTCTTCATCCTTGAAGTCTTTTCTCTTGTAAAACCGCAAAATACTGTTTGAAAGCACTTCCGATAAAGTAAAAAATCTCACCTTTGTGTCGCTTCTCCAAGTAAGTTTTCTAGTGTTCTTCGCCTCATTGCAGTGCGCACAAACTGTAATGGGCTCATTACTGCCCCCTGAGGCCGAAGGGCAGAAAACATACACTGGGACTTGACGGTTGGTGAGAGCTGCAGTTGTAGTGGGTGTTTTTTCCCCAACAGCCACAAGGGGCAACAATGAACCCATTCCACACTCAAAAACAAACTTCTGCCACAACAGACTTTTATGTGTAAAATCGGTGGAGTTACTCTTTAACAACTATTTACTTTGTCAGTACATCAGTGCTTACAGTGTATTTCTTGCTTTCTCTCTGACAGACTTGGGCAGGAGTCTATTGTCAACATCCAAGCAGTGCCCACCAAATGTAAGTATTGTATTTTTCAACTGTTAACACCATTATTACCACTGGCATTAGGATTTCTGTGACAGCCCGCAGTGTGTGTTTGTAAGTGATTTTTCTACTGTGCTCTTCCCAACAGCCACCCTAATTAACAACCACCAGTATCAAAAATCAAGTCCAGTTTTCATCAAAACAGTGGAGACCCACGACATTTTATACAACTAAATCCGCAACTCTAACCTGCTGGTCATTCAACTAACATTAATCTTTTTGTAACATACATCCACCAATGAGCCATGTCTATGCCATTTGTTTATTTCCCTTCTCCATGTGTCACATTAATTACTATTTTCTGTGTTTAAAATAAAGATGTTCTCAGCTGAACGATCATTTGTGTTCCTTTTTTCTTGGGTAATAATTATGTGGAATTCAGTACATTTCGTTATTCTCCTCTTTACATCCCCATCAAAACATACTGCAAACTTCGGCAACAGCTGCTGATGTGACACCAAACCAAAGACTAACAGAGAGAGTCAAAAAGACAATAATAGATAATACTTACATCCATTTGACCTGTTGGGTGGTTTTCTGGAGATATTTATATATCAAATCTAGTCTGACAACAGGTGTATATTATACAAATTCATGCTGATGAGAGTTGTCTTTGCTGACCTCTGGTGGTTTAACTTTCCACCTTGCTGTTGTGATGTAAAGATGTACAGACTTCATATATATAATGTTATTCCAATGCAGACCACAGCTGACCAGTGCTTTTTAAGAGAAACTACAGCTGACTTTATCCTGGAGCAGATGTATTTGACTTCTGACCAGAACAGATCAATTTGAAAGGACTTCATGGCCTCAAGGGCAGTTTTACTGAAGGTTTAGTGACTTGAACTTCTGATACGCTAACACACAGAAAGTAGGGAGCTTTATTTTGTCTTGACAATAAGTAAATAAATAAACAAGTATTGGGATATTATTATTGAAAGAGGTTAATTACAACATATTAATTCAGATGTGTATTATTTTTCCACTGGTGGAAGAAGTACTCAGATCTATTACTTAAGTAGAAGTAGCAATAAAACAATGTAGAAATACTCTGTTACAAGTAAAAGCCCTAAATTCACTCTGTTACAAGTAAAAGCCTTATTTGCTTTTACTTAGGTAAAAGCAAATAAGTATTATCACCTAAATGTACTCAAAGTGTAGGAAAAGGGTTCCTATTAGCATCAAAATATACTTAATGCACCAAAAGTAAAAGTATTCATGATGCAAAATGGACCATTTCAGTATCATATATATTATTTAATTATAATTATTGATGTATTCATATACAAGCACTATTTTAATAATGCATGGGGTTAATTTTGACCATTTTATATGCTGATGGGTAGCTTAATCTATTATAAGACATCATACTATTTTTTTATTATATTTTATATTAATAATCTGCATCTGCAACGTAACTAGTAACTAAAGCTGTCAAATAAATGCAGTGGAGTAAAAAGTACATTTCCCTCTGAAATGAGTACGAGTATAAACCACCATAACATGGAATTACTCAAGTAAAGTTAAGTATAGTATTTGAGTAAATGTACTTAGGTACTTTCCACCACAGATTTTTTTCTAGGAGTGTAAGTGTAAGTAAGTGTTATTGCTGGGAGGACACATTCAAACTGACTCTCTTGCTAGTATTTTCGAGTTACCAGTTTACTAGCCGTACTCCCTGTCGTCTGTAAGGCAGCGCGCAGGGCTGAAAATCAAATGGTACTTCCTGTCTTGAGCTGCTCGTGGTTTAATTGGTAGGTAGCTCGCGTTGCGAGTCTACTGCCGCAAAATTCCCCGTTTAGGCGGAACCCGGAAGTAAAGATACCTTCTTTACGACACATCGTCTCATTTACTTTGTTTTCCAACATCACTGCGTCCAAGGTAGCCTAACAACTTTCCACTTCCGTGTTTTGACAAAAATGGCAATGTGCATTGATTGTACTCTTACTGTGAGACATATGGGCAGACAGCTTTCAAAGTAAAGAAGTACATTTCATTACACTGTAATTTATTTGCAGACACGATGAATGACATGTTGCCTAGGCTGTCATGCTGAAAGTCAATTATATTTTATGTATTCTCACAACAGTGATTTGCACAATGGACAAAGAGACTGTGCTGACTCATATGCTGAAGTCAAAGGGCTTGTCGACACTTCTTGGTGGAGAGCTGCCAGTCAGTGTGATAAACAACAATAAGTACATATCCCCGCTGACAGACAGTAATCTGGAAAACAACTCGCCCTCCCTTGATCATGCCATCAATGCTGCTCTGTCTGGTGAAATCAAAATTGTGATACTGGTTGGTCCTGAAGGATCAGGTAAAACCACTGCTTTGGAGAAGCTAGTTGTGGACTGGGCAAATGGAGAAAACCTTCAAAACGTTTCTTATGTTTTCCATTTCCGGTTCAGGGAGTTAAATTCTCTTAATGGGATGCTCTCCTTGGAGACGTTAATGCTACACCATCACGGTTATATCCCTCCTGAGTCCATGCCCCTAGTTCTGCAGAAGCCTGAGGATGTGTTGTTTGTTTTTGATGATCTGGATTGGTACAAACACAGCCTGGACCCCTCCGTCCACACCCTCTGCTCTGACCCCAGCCAAGTGGCCACACTGTCCTGTTTAGTGGCCAGCTTGCTTCATGGATCACTGCTGAAAGGAGCTGTCTTTGTGGTGGCAACCAGACCGACAGGAAGTCTGAAGTTTCTGAGTGGCACCCGGGTGGAAGTGTTGGGGTTTCTGAAGCCACAAAGAGAGGCCTACTTTAACAGCTTCTTTACTGACACAGCTGCTGCCAACAAAGCACTAATGCACATGGAAAGGACTCTAGGCTTTTATGATATCTGTACCTCCCCAAGATTTTGTTGGACAGTTTGTTCTTTGTACAAGTGCCTGATGGATGCTGGATCAAAATTTCCCGAAACGTTATCTGAGCTGTATGTAAATATCCTGGTTCACCTGATTCAGACGCTCTCGCTGAATGAGTCCTGCAGCAGAGAACTAGTGTTGTCCCTCGGCAAGATGTCGTCTCACTGCACCCTTGACCAGCATTCAAGCTGTACCAAAGAGGAAATAGATTCCTTTGGTTTTCAATGGTTTCTTACCTCAGTTGGTGTTTTCTTGCAAGTAGATGGTGACCAGTCGGACGTCTTCTCCTTCCACTCCCAACTCATGCAGGAGTTCCTCTTGGCCGTGTCTTTCTTTTTGGACAAGTCGACGTCTGAGGGCATGGAGAAGATGTTGGAAAAGCACAAAGGCTGTGCAAAGTTTCTAGACATCTTCTTGTCAGCTCTTTCAGAGCCGATTCAACGCAGACCGCTGGAGACCCTGCTGGGGGAGTTGAACTCTGATCGGATCGTGGATTTCAAGTGCTGGTTTAGAAGCAGCTCAGAAATGACACTGAAGGGATGCTACAAAGACAAGCACCACCACTGCTTCCATCTGCTTCATCAAGCTCAAAATGAGAGTTTGGTGAAAGAGATCATCACCCCCTCAGCACGAATAGGCATCAGCTATGGAGACCTGGGCCTCCCGGACTGTGTCGCTCTGAATTATGTTGTCACGAGCCTTGGAGAGATGGAGCAGCTGAATCTGTACCATACAAGGAGTTTGACAGAAGAGAAAGCAGAGATTCTGGCTCCAACTATGAGCTTGTCACATAAGATAATGTAAGTCATGGTAAAAATTCATATGTCCAGTCATTATTCATTTTATGTGTTCAGTGTGGTGTCACATGTAAGATGGCTCTGTTGTGTCCACCAGCTTGTTAGACAGCTCCTTGAGTACAGGGGCTGTCCCTCATCTGGCCTCAGCTCTCAGCAGAGGACTCACCAAGGAGCTGGATCTCTCTCACACCCGCCTTGGAGATGAAAAGTTCAAAATTCTCTGCGCTGGACTCAGAGACTGCAAGCTGCACATATTAAAGTAAGTAATCTCAAGGCATTCTTTTTAAACTGTATGTTAACAGACATTTCTCAAAGGCAGAAATCACTCAGTTCGTATAATAAGTCCTTGATATTTTGCTTTTGATTTACCTAGACTTCTAGTCTGCGGACTGACAGAGGCAAGCTGTGATGATCTGCAGTCTGTCCTGACCTCAGGCACCTCTCAGCTGTGTGTGTTAGACATGAGGTTTAATCAGATCGGGGACCAGGGCTTCACGAAACTCTGCAAAGCACTGCATAGTCCTCACTGCAAACTACAGGAGCTCCAGTATGTACTTTATAATCGGTTGTATTGTATTTTGTAAGAGCTGTCTATTTATGTTCAAATAGTTGACTTTCAGGTTTGAAAAATGACCTTATTTTTGTTTATTAAAAGGCTACAAAGCTGCGCGTTGACTGCGGCATCCATGGAGGCTTTATCAGCAGCTTTGTGTTCTGGCCAATCAGAGTTGAGAAAAGTGAACCTGACACAAAACACAATTGGTTACAGTGGAGTGGAGGCTTTATGCAAATCCCTGCAACACCCACTTTGTAACCTGCAGGGCCTCAAGTAAGTCTGTGTTTCAAGATGATAAAACTGGGAATCAAAGGAATGCCTTTCCTGTGATGTGTTGCCTGACTTGCAAAAGTGATAAGAACATGTGAAAAGGATGCTCAAAAATGCCTCATCTGAATGTGCCCCTTTAACGCCCAAAAAAACTCCAGAATGTGTGATAAATCATACCTTTACATCCACGTTTTTCTGCCATTGGTGACCTTGAGTTTATCTTTTATTATAGTTTATTTGATAGTGAGTTGACCGGTGTCTGTGGTCCTCATTTGATGGAGGCCTTGCTGTCAGAGCACTGCTGTCTGTCAGAACTGGATCTGTCAGTGAATGATTTGGGCCAGGAGGGGGCACTGCTGCTCTGCCAAGCCCTCAGTCAACCTGGATGTCCAGTAGAAAGACTTGGGTAGGGTCATCTGTATTAACACTTTTTTCTTTTCAGTGATAAAGAACCACTATTCTTACAAGTATTTGGTGAATTTCAGATTACGGTATATTCTGCTGCACCCTACAGGTTGAAACGATGCAACTTAACCCAGTTGGTCTTCAAGGAACTGGGCTCAGTACTGAGAAGTGGGACTTCTCAACTTAAGTCTCTGACTGTAGGTATGAATGAAATAGGAGACCAAGGGGTTAAACATCTTTGGGATGCTGTTGCACATCCAAGCTGCCTGTTGGAGGAGCTGGAGTGAGTTGACAAAATTCCCTCCTTTATACCATTTTTTAATCGCCACATTGCAGTGTGCACTACAATCAAATCTGTCTGCCTCTCTTTTATCACAGTGTTGAAATGACTGGTTTGACAGATGCCTGTGTTGAGGACTTGTGTGCTGCTATAAGAGCCAGTAAGACTTTGAAGAGCCTGGAACTGAGAAACAACACACTGACTGATGCTTCTGTCCCAGCCCTCGTCCAAGTCATGCAGGAAAGCCACAACATGCAGGAAATGAAGTAAGCCCGATTCACTTCAGTTAATATAAACTTCTTCTTCCTATATAATCTTACATAAAGTTTCTCAGCACAAGAAAACATTTTAAACTAGCATCTAATTACCGCTTTTGTCTTCAACTCCTTTCAGCCTGAAGTACAACAATTTCAGTGAAGATGTTTTTAACATGCTGGAAGAGTGTGATAAAATAAGATACTGAAGAAGACGGATTACTCTCACAGACTGCTTAAGGATCACATACATGTTGATATTACAGCTGAAATGAGTAGTGGATGAATCCATTTGTCGATCAACATTAAAATAACTATTGAAATAACTATTGATAAATTGTTTTTCACATTCACTTACTCAAGCTTCTCAACTATGAAAATTAGTTGCTTTGTCTTGCATGAGAATAAATATCTTTAGGTTTGGTCTGACCTTTAAGAAATTGTGATTGGCACTTTTTCTGGCATTTTATAGATAAAACGATTGAGAAAATCGTCAGTTGCAGCGCTACTCATTATACAGTCAAGTTCACCATCCATATCATAATAAAAGATCCTACACATTCATCACTGGATTTGATACAATGTTTTATTAAGAAATCTCTGGCATTTTAAGAGATATTTGCCATTTGGAATTGCTAAGCTTACGACAGAGTAAGCATGGATTCAGTAAGGCAGCTGCAGTGATTTGTTTTACAGCTGTAAAATATATTACCAACTTCACTAATAAAACATATTTACATGTATAAAATGAGTTTTGACTGTAGCAGTGCAGACATGCACTGTTTGCAATCTCTAACACACACATACATACAGCGAGGTGCAGACAGACCACACACACACACACATTTCTCCGTCTACTCTTGTAAGCAAAAAGCAGGTGTAAACCTCACACAGTGTAAACCTGACTCAGTAAGACAGTGCCAAGTCTTTATTCCACACATGGACTTCCCCTGTATCCAAGTCCTTTGAACAAGCACATCTTACTAAGTGGGGAAAAAGAGTTGAAAGTCTTTTTCAAGGGGTCAAAGTGACAAGGTGGGTCACACAGGCGGTGAATAAAAGCCACACTGGAAGTAAATATCCCCTCATGGTACTCAGTGGTCATGAGTTTCTCCATTAAGGTTACCAGTGTGACTGCTGTCCTTTGGTTTTAGGGTCTGACTGGGATTTTTACTGCAACTCCTCGTGTCCTCGTCTGAGCTGCTCTCGATGTCGCTGCGGTCATCCTTTGACACCTGTGAAATTAAACAAATAGGAATGACAGTGTTTTTGCTTTCCTCACTATTCCAGTTGTTAGTAAAACTAAGACTAAGGGTGTACAGCCACGCTAGCAGCTCTGTGAGGCTGTCGGCATGCTAACATGCTCACAATGACAATGCTGAACACCCTGATGCAGGTTATGTTTACCACAGTCACCATCTTAGTGTAGCGTAGATAAAAGGACAGGGGTGCACCAAAGTTGTTACGATTTACCCTTAGGGGAACATGAACATCTGTACCAAATTTAATGGCAATCCATCCAATATCTGTCGAGACTTTTCACTCAAAACCACAAATTTCACCTGCTGGTGGTGCAAGAGGTAAAGTCAGAGGATCGGTAGGATTCATCATCTGGCAACAATGAATAGCACAAAATCTTGTGACAATTCATTGAGTATATATGGAGATAATTCACTGGCTAAGTGAACATTTTGAGCTGCAGGTGTCGCTAGATTAAAAAAAAAAGTCAGGGATCACCAAAGTCAGGCTTTAGTCCCTGGGGAACATGAATGTCATAATTTCATGGTAATCCATCTAACAAGACATTTTACGAAAAACCAGAAATGTCAACCTCATGGTGGCGCTAGAAGAAACATCAGAGGATCACCAAAGTCAGTAGGAGCCATCCTGTGGGGACCATTTCATGGCAATCTATCCAGTAGTTGTTGAGATATTTCAGTCTGGGACCAAATGATGGACCAGCTGACTGACACTGCCATCCATAAACGCTGCTAGCATGGCAAAGAATTGTACTACACACAACAGACAGCCAGACTAACCTTTCCCTTGAATATGGCTTTGATAGCAATGCGAGTGATGAGGTAGAACCAGATGATGTGAAGAGCCTGCAGCACCAACAGCAGCCCATTGAGCAACCACCAGGCCTGGTATGGCCCGACGATCTCCCAGCTCTCAAACAGAACACTGTTAACAATCCTGCAACAAATACACACATACAGATGTTACTGGAGCTCTCAATATATTATTACAACTTTTAGCTCATTAAGAAACTAAGTTGGTGTAAAATTGGTTTCTAATAGTTAAACATGTGACAGGTAGGTAAAAGTATGTCATTTGATATTTAAATGACCTCTCATTTGCCTCACCAGAAAGGATAGATGACGAGTCGAGTGAAGAAAAAGCTTATGCTGAACACCACAAACAGGCCATCACATAGCTTCTGGAACTTAGCGTAGTTGGCCAGCTTGGCAGCCTTCGGGATTCACAGTAATAAAATATCACACCAGTATCTGTTGTAATTTCAAGTAATGCCATGTTGTCATTGAAATGCTAATAAGAGATGTGCATTTTTTCTGTCCGACAGGTAGTACAAGTAGCTCACAGAACTATAATTTCCATGCTCTTATGTTCCCAGCTGTGTTTGCCTACGTTTTGCCAAACAAAGTGTGGCTTTGCCGAGTTAAACCCTTTCAAGTTTGCTTCTTGCAACAGGTGCCATCAGAAAAAAAAAAAAAAGTTTTACTCAAGGTTACTTGAGAGAGGTTACTTTACCTCAAGGAAGATGTCGGATGCATCGTGCACACACATGACCAAAGTGCCAACTCTTAGCATGTTGTTGGTATAGGAGAATGTGATGAGCAGTATGGTGGCCAGGTGGTGGACAAGCATGATGATGAAATCCTGTCATCGGTGAAATGAAGTGAAATGACAGAAAGGGAGAGGAGTAAAGTGGTAAATAGGATGCTCAAGCTACTTGTACTCAAATTTACAAGTATGTAAAACACCTGCAGCTAATGGAACAACAAAATGAAGCTGCTGGTTGTAGAATAGTCCTCACTGCTGGTCTTTTGTACATTCATAAAGACTGTCAGTTACAACACCAACTGTAAGACTGTGTAAATACTGGGATGACAGGCTGATGTGAAGCTATAAATAAGAATCATTGTACATTTTTGTGGCGAAGCAGCATTTCATTGTCTAGCCTGTTCTACCAGAGCGCATAATAATAAGCTAATTCTAATACACTGGTAAAATTAAATTGTGTCTAAGTGAACTAAACACACCGCCAAAGAAATTAAGAAAAATGCATATGATATGAAGTGAATATGAAAAGCTGGCAAAACAGTTCAAGGGCGTGAAGTATTCAGGAGGGCTATTGAGAAGCAGCACAATAGTGTTAGTTAAGCCCTTGTTGACTCACCTTACGTTTAATGTCTATGAACTGGGAAAACATCAGAGACCAATAGAAAGCTAGCTCAGCTACATAGTAGTTGAACTGTCCAGGACTCAGAGGCTTTGGGAAGGAGTGAAGCAAAAACACCTTTAACAAATATGTTGCCCCACTGGCCTACCAACATTAGGGTGCTGAACAGATTAGTGTCACAAAATAGGCAGCTTAATATGATGATTATGCAGTTAATAAAAAAAAAAGAAGCTATTAACCTGAAAAGGATAGTTGTACCAACACTGTCTGGTATCCCACATCCAAGGTGACTAAGAGAAACAGAAAAAAAATGGTGCATATGATTAAGCCTGTCTTTGATTAGATCAACAAAAATAAACACTAGGCTTGTATCAGTGTCAGTATCAGTGTTCTGCATTCACTTATTCAACTCACCACCCACAGATAGCGAATGGCATAGATAAAAATTCCCAGGTAAAATGTAAATCGCCACCTGAAGTGAAAGAAAAGAGTAAAATTGGTCAAACAAAACAATGTCACTTGTTCTCTTCTTGAAAAAGAAGACTAAGAGTCTGCAGTCATGCATGGTGAGGCTGTACTGAGGCAAACAGTGCTTTGAGCTACATGCCAAGATCAGTATGCTAGCAAGCTCACAATGGCAATGCTAACATTCACCATGTTCTCCATCTTAGTGGAGTGAAAATGTACATGAACTGCAGTGCAGATAATTCTCCACACATTAACAGTTTAGCAGCAGTTTAGGAGGAACCTTACTAGGAACCTACATGCTCTCACAGAACTTCTTCTGCGTACTGGGCCTGTCTTGGTTCCGACGGACGCGAAACCATCTCTGTATTTTCCGTACATCCCAGTCCAGCTGCTTGGAGAGTCCATCCAGTTGCCTCGTGTCTGGACACTAAAGAGGACAGTACACAATAAAAAATAAATTAAAAAAAAAAAATCACTTGCTTTTCATAGTCTGTACTTGTAAAACCACAATACTAGTAGGTATGACTGTCACACATTAAGTATTTACTGAACATATCATTATGCCTGTGGTGGTGTATTCCAGTGCAGTAACATTAGTCATTCCAGTGTGTAGAGGAACATTTAATGGACTACAGAACAAACATGGGCCTTATGTACCGTTTTGGACCGATACATCCTCTCCAGGACATCATTGGGCTGAGCTCGCCGAGGCTCTCCCGCCTGAATCTGAAGTATGTGGGCACAGGGCTTGGCCACTAGCCTGTGTACACACAGAAAAATAAAAAAATAAATAAAAGAGAGAAGGTGGGGGCAGGGAGGGGACACAGAGATGGTGTGGTATTAAGAGAGACATTCAGACAAGTTAGAGAGTCACAGAGAGATCTTAAGCACTTTGCTCAGGCTATAACAGATGAACTATTAGCTAAGATTGGCCAAAGGGCTTCCCTTGCTGACAACAACTGTTGAGCTTCAGCAGTTTGCCCATAAAGTAATGTTTGACATGCATGCGTGTGTCTTAGAGGGAGGGAAAGAGAGTACAATAGAGCCTTAAGGATAGTCACAGGCAAGAGTTAGAAGGAATCCTGGGGAATGTAGCACCTAGTCTAAACAGAGCATGATGACCTATCATGTGAGAGGGTGGGAGACGGAGATGGGAGGGCCACCTCTATCCAAAATACTGATGTGTGTCACAAGATTATCTGGTTCATCTGGTTGAGTTGACCAGTGTTCATGCTCAAACTCAAGAACCATTTATTACATATCAGTCTCACAACACCCCATTTATCTGGATTAGTTTCCCCAACATGGGAAAATGCTGAATGAATAGAAGTACAGACCGGGTTTGGCCTGATTTTACTCTGAATGAAGCACTCCTAAGAAAGTTAGAGCCAGTTGCGTAACCCCTAATTTAGATAAACTTTCTGTAGATATATACTGCACAGACTGGTTTTAAAAGCCCCTCTCACCCAGGCACAAAATGCTCAGTTTCCAGTGATCACATAAGGAATCTGACTGTGTGATAGTTGTATGCCATTTCTACTATCCATCTGTAAACTAACATTGCTGAGCAAGGTAAACATGCGTCTCAAGCCAGAGGAATTATTTTCACGTGTCAACATGAATGCTAACACTGTTAAATATGAGGTTAAGGCAAAAAACTGATTTCCACATAATAAGCCTGCAGAGGGTTGGTTCTCTCTAGTTTCCGGTTTGTTTTAATAGAGAATGACTCATATATTACGGTTCATGCCAGGAGTAACATTTGTATTGTTATATGCCTGTTTTTGTGCCAGTGTTTCTTGTGGTTTTTTCTCCTTTACGAACAACGGTTGCCACATAAGACTGAAGCCTCTGCAGAGCCTCTCAAGACTGAAATCTGCATCTGTGCGAGTGCACCCATATGAGGAACTTAACTAAAATTAACAACAAACTCGGGTCTAATTCAACGTTACCTTTCAAAAAGCAATCTTAGTAGAAAAACTCCGACTGCCAGAGGCAAGGCGTAGAATATGTCTCTCATTCGGGGATACTCCGACCCAGGTGGTGGACGCTCCAGGTCCGCCCATGTAACATTTTCGGGAAGCCAAAATCTCTCACTCCAAATCCAGTCTGAGATAGAGGAAGTCATCGGGGAACAGAAAATATTCGAGATCAATAATAGCAAATAAAGTAAACCGGGGAAACTACTTGTTGGACATCTGGTGGCTTAAGTTAACCAACTGAAACCCTTTGCGGTGACGTTCCTGCCTGTTCTCTAAACCATTTCACTAGCTTAGTGAGTATCACTTCTGGTTTAGCATACTCCTATGAGTAAAGTGCACGGACCGCTAGCTTGACACGTAAGGCTCAAAGGCAACGCCCACCACACTGATTAGACAACTTTCAATGAAGTTTCAGTTGGAAGGATGAACACACTGTTTCCTAGATTGTAGTCTTTGAGACTGTCTCTTCAGTATTACATTGTGCCTTGAAAGTATGGCTATGTTAGGGAGTTAAAGGCTGCTAATGTTAGCTAACGTCAACTGACACCTAAAGCTAACTACACCTCCAGTTTGCAATTAGCCTTAAACGTCACTTGATTAGTTATGGCTAAGTCAGCCCTTATAGCCAATTAACGCTAACCTAACCGTATTTTGGAGTTGTTTGGTGGTAAGTTATGGCAGCTGAAATACTTTTTTTCCCCTAAGTGTTTAGCCACATTTAACTGTGTAACTTACTATTAAGGGAATGTAAGGCAATATCACGTAACAATCAAAACAAATAACCTAAGCTAGCTAAGTTATCCGTTATAGGGTTCTTTAGGGTGGGTAACGTTAAACTCTGAGCATAAAAGTAAAATAGCTAATATGTATTTACGCAGCCAGATACATAAATATACACTCAGTTGCCAGTTTATAAGGTATACCTAGCTAAAACGAATGCAGTCTCCCTGCAATAAATCCTACCTTCATGAGGGCAACCCTCCAAAATGATCCTCCCATAAAGATGAATCAACACCTCCTCCTCAACAAAAACGGAACATTACAACCTTTTATGAAGGTAGGACTAATTGCAGGATTGTTGTATTGGACTACTTTAATTTTAGCTTATACCTAATAAACTGGCAACTGAGTGTACATCTATACTGTACTTCCATTTAAGACAACTATTCAGTGCCTTATGACAGGATATTGAACAACATCAAGACAGAATTACTGCTGAGACAATGAGATTTTTATAGCTAGTTGTAGAACAAAAAAAACATTTCAGGGGGGGTTAAATGTGCTGAAAGCACATAGGACAAAAACCTTGGAATTTGGCATACAGTGGATCTTGAAGCTTGTGACCAGAAAGTTTGATCATTTTTAGAACATATTGATTCTATTGGCTGCCATACTTTTGGTCATAAAGTACATGTAGTTGGATTTTTTTGCTGCATAGCTTTATGTGAGTAAAGGTGGGTGAATCTTCTACCCATAAAATGTGGTTGAAATTGGTTTATGTGGGTTTACCCTTCACTCTTTAAGAATCTTAATCCCTTTAACTGAAGATAGGCTATTTAATGATCTGTAGAGCAGTACAACACCCTCATGGGATGCCAAGATACAGTTAGTAAAGATTATAAGTTTTATTGTAAATGGAGCAGAAGGTTGGAATGGTTGATTATTGACAATGATTGTCAATGATTTGCAGCTTTAATTCGTAAATCTTTACTTCATTACTGGCTTCTTCTACAAACAAGGTTAAGGTCTCACGCTGGAATCTGACCACACAGCAAAATTCAACTTCATTAAGAAACCTGTCACTGGTCATTGTTTGTTTGGGTTTTTTTGGGGGGGGGGTTTACTAAATTCATTGGATCTTTCATTCTGAGTCCTAAGATAACCTTAATGCCTCGGTTTTTATAGCTAAAATTAGCCTTTGCAGTGTCCAACAATTGGTTATCTTCTTAAATTTATTGTTATTGTGTAGCTGCAAGCAGATAGCTGCAAACTGTAGCGGCAAGTCCTTAGTTCCCACACTAAACTTGCAAGTTGTTAGTGTTGTTGTCTTTTTATGTACTGTCAGCTCTAACTTTTGCAGCTAGCTGGGTGACAGTCTCCTCTTAACACTGACTAATTTACACTGAGTAGTGTGCAGCATGCTATTATAAGTACTTTCTGTATTAACATTAAGTATGCACTGATCTGGAAAAACAATTGACACAAGAGCTGTTCATACTTGTACCACTGAGCCTGTAGCATTAGTATTACGATAATAACACATAATATGACTAATGATATGGAATTGCACAGCCCTAAATAAGAAGGTGAACTGATGTCAGAAAAAGGCTACATCAGTAAATCAGCTTTTTCTCAGGACTCAGACTAACTTGCTGGCATGCTAGTATATGATGAAATTAATTAAGTAAAAAAAAAATCTTAAATTAACTAATGTGTTTGTCCTCTAACCCATGACCCCTCCCCCTCCCCCCACCCTTTAAAAAAACACAAACTGTATCACAACCTGTATGTCCGTGTGTGGAATTCATACATTATTCAAGGAATTTTTGATTTGACCTCAGCCTCACAAACATGTTAAAGCATGCTGAAGAGTACGGTATTTTATAGTCCAATACAACACAAATTAGCTAAACAATATACACAGTTTGTCCCTGTAATAGTTGCAGCACAACTCCACCCTTTAGGATGACATGTAGATCTAAACCTAAAGGCCAGTAATTCCTGAATTTAAAGAGACAAAGGAGTGACCTATAGGGCAAAACAAGAGAGAAGGTGGGTGCAGCACATACATGACACACACTCTCATACTGGCCTCCCCTATTCTGTGTTATCCTGTAGTTTTTTACATCAGTACCAACTGGCCAGGGAGCAGCTCAGCTCCCTGAACAAAACCTCTCTGTGTCAGTATGCAGCTGCAGCTTCCAAGATGCCCTACTCGGATGCATGACCTATTGTGGAGGGGCTGGGGACAGCCACAGAGTGTGTGTGGGGGGGGTCATGGTTTTGAGGACACTCATCTGACTTACCTCTAGTGTAGCATTTTAACCACGCTCGAGCTATTTGTCCACTTACTTCATTACCATTTCTTTTTTTTCACTGGCTTCAGTCCAGTAATAGCAGGGAGGTCTGGTGCACAGTGTCTGTCATCCCCTCGGTGTCCCCCTCCCCTCACTGCTTGGACTGTTCCATTTCGCATCTGAAAAAATCTCATAGTTGGAGGAGAGTTCTTCATGTCAGGGACTGCTGTAGCCTCAGCACATAGCGTACTGTAGCTCCTGGATCACCTAAGGTAATCTTTCCTGCCAAGCTTCATTCTTAACTGTTTTATTAGTATGTTTTCTGTGACCTACAGTCCTCAACGGAAATTTCTCAGCAGCTGCCTCTTCCAGAAGTACTTGTTATGTGTTGACAGATGCATATATACTTGTGTTGATGGATGCATAGATACATGCTATCTATATCTACACATATATGTGTAGATAGAGCATTTTGGTGTTTACCTTTTTAAAAATACTCAAATCCTTAACCCTAACAATGGCAACCATAGTCTGAATGATTTAGTTAAGATATTTATTAAAAATGTATTTTATTTGTCAACATTAACTCTTGATTTTGTGCTATATTTCTATTTGTTTGTTCACATGATATGTTGATATGATATTTTTATTTATTTTTTTACAGATAAGCAAATGGATGAGAGAGAGCTGAGTGATCCCCTGAATAATGTATCACTCATTAAAGGTAACCCAGCTGTATTATTTTATATTTAATTATTTTTCTAAACATGGACAGACAGAATTGAAGTGAATGACTTGGCATTGTATTGCTGGTCAAATAGCTCTTACTTGACCCAGAATATCTTACTGACTAGTGGAGAGAGAGAAAAGCATGAGTCACACTCAGGAAGAGTGTCTGTAGCAATAAGTGCAGTTGGTTGGCTTTAGAGCTTACAGTGCTGTACATGGCCTTGTTTTACAGGCTGATTTCTCTAGTGTCAACAGCTTATTAGAAGATGGAGTCTCTTTGCACAGAGGGCACATCAGCTGACTAATGTGTGTTAGTGACATTTAGGGCGGCTTATGAAAATGGAATGCAATGCAATCTGCAAGCATATTGGTGAGTGAATCAATTTTGCGTGATGAATACATTTGTAATGCTACACTGCACAGCATATAGGCAGCACAAAGCAAACAGTGTCCTCATGACAACAGTATCCCAGTCATTTCAAAAAAGATATGGATATTTCTCGTTTTAGTCACAAGTAGCTGTAAATTGTAGTAATATCACTCCTGGCAGTTTTATAGAGACTCACTGAATACTGTGGACATTCTGTGCGAGCCGTGCTAACCCTCTGATTCGGTTAAAGAACGCTGTCACATTCATTGGCAAGGAAGCCGACAGCGGGGGAAAGATAGAGCATGATGGCTCTAGCCTTCAGCACTTGAGCTAAAAAAAGACTTTCTCCTACATTTTTTTTTCTCTCGTCACTTGAGGCAGTGTGATGCTCAATATCCCCAACTAGTCAGAGAGGTATTTTTACCCACAGAGTAATCCCATTATTACTTTGTTAGGTGTCAGTCTGTGCCATTAAGACGGAATGGCTATAATAACTTCTAAAGATAACACGTTGCGCGCCCTCATCTGAAATACTCTCTTTATCTCATGCTCTCCAGAGGACATTCATCTTTCACACAAACTGAACACAGACAACCCCTACGTACAGGGAGCCCACTCACATTCTGGCTCTCTCACTTATACATATGCATGCATGAAGGAACACACAACCTCATACACACATGCAGAACAGGGCACTGACCGCCCACCCTTTGTCTGGCACACAGCAGGGCCGTCATGTGCTTGAGTCAGAGGGTGCCACCAGCCTCCAGCGGTGGCTTCATACCCTTTCATTTTAGGGACATTTATCAATGCCATCTGGTAGCACTACGAACAATATGTGTATGTGTATTTGTACAGTATGTTTATGTAGCTGTGCGTGCCAGACACAATGAAATCACAGTTTTCACGACAAATGCAGCTTTTCATGGCTCGGTCCTCCGATGTGTCCATTTATGGTGCACATGCTTGACCTGTCGTGACTCTTGTTTTTCCCCTCTGCCAAATGCTCGGCCTGAGATGAGGTCATCTCTTTTCCTAGCCACGGTAGATTAGGGGATCTAGATTTTCCCTGGGCATTGCAAAGCCGAAGTATTTGTGGGGTTTGTTTCCACCTCTAGGATACACAACAGACCCCTGACAACGTTGGCTAGTCTGTTCCCTTTGTATATTGTTTACAGAAACTTGCTGTTAACAAGCAATGTCGATGTGCCAGCCAAAGACTCGTATGTTGCTGGGTTAATGGACAATTTGGAATGAAAGCTTGGATAGAAAATGCAGATAATGCAGTTGTGTCTATTTCTGGGTTAAGCAATTAGTTTATGTAATAGTCCCATTTTAATATCTTGGGAAATCATCTAGTATGTCAGCCCTGGTTAAATATTTGGGACTGAAGCAAAATTAATACAGTGGAAACTTTGAGTGATCCTTCTATTTTTATAGTATTGAATTGCTATGATTCCTGCCTGATGTATATTATAGTTTAAACTTAACTTTCTAATGTCTCTGTATGTACTGCAGTGACTTTGCAGGAAGATAAGATGCTCTATCCTTACAGCTAGATACCCTTATGTTAGGAGAAAGGATCTTGTGATTTGGATAATCATTTCTGTTCTGTATTATTATTATTATTATTATTATTATTATTATTATTATTATTATTATCATCATCATCATCATCATCAGACGACCTGACCAGGTCAAACATGGGGTCCTCTGGTGATGCAGAAAAGATTATCCAGCGCTTGAATGATGAACTTCGAGAAGCCCAGGAGCTAGCTAATACTGAGAAACACAAATGCATGGAGCTACAAGGTAAAAATCGAAATCTTTGATGTTAGACACACACCAATCTCTTCACTTTATACTGTACATACAGACAACCACAATTTAATGAAATAAATGCAATTCGATTTTGTAGGTATCCTGAAGGACGAGAGAAAAGAAAATAAACAACAAGCTGATGAATCTGCAAAACAGATACAACTTCTTCAAGGTACATCTGTGTGTTTGTGGATTGGAAAGTTTTGTCCATCCTAATAAAAATGTCAACACTACTAATCTAAACACTGACCATGGTTTGGTACAGGCCAGCTGCAGGAGCTCCAAGATGAAATGGGCGATCTCAGAGAGCAGATAGATGTCTCTTCCAGGTCCCACGACGAGCTTCAAAGTGCACGTGATGAGGTGAAGGCGCTGAAACGGGCCCTGGAGGCAGCCACTGTCGAGCGGGACCGTGACATCGCTGCAATCCAGACCAATCTGGCAACCGTCTCAAAGGATCTGGACAAATGGCGTCAGACTGCCAACAAATATGAGCGTGAGGTTGACAACCTACAGCGTGACCTTCAACAACAGAGCAAGCAGTGGCAAAAAACTGCAGAAATACAAGGTACTACATGGTGCAAATACACATTATTATAATAATAATAATACAAAATGTGATGACGATAGCTGGAAAAACTATATGTATCTGACACAATAATTGTAGTCATAGAAGTATTTAATTTAGTCATACATACTCAAAAAACAACATAATCTGCATAATTGAGACTTAGATTTCTGAATTGCTGCATTGAATGTGAACAAGAGAGATTTGAGAACATGTTACTTAGTGACCTCATGATTTGAAATATGGTTCTTTTGTTTCTAGCATTAAGAGACTTGTCTATATATTCAAATGTACACTAGCCTGACCAACCACCAGAAAACATTAACACATATTTTTAAAAATGAGTTTTGCTATGAACTCTCACTTAATTTGTAAGCCAATTAAGAAAAGAGCACCTGCTCCAAGAATGCACCGTGGCATAAAACCTTTTATTTTTTTTATTCCACAGCCAGTGAGCTACAGTCCATGCAGGTGGAGTGTAACAGCCTTCAGAAGGAGTGTTCTGTCCTGCGATCTGAAAGACAAGACATCGTGAATAAGCACCAGAAGGAAAAGGGCAGTCTGCAAAGTGAGTGTGCTTCCCTCAGGGCTGAGAAGGAGGAACTCGTCAAGACTCACCAGAAAGATAAGGGCAACCTGCAGAGTGACTGCGCAGCACTGCGCTCTGAGAAAGAGGCAGGGCTGCAGAAGCAGAAGCAGCTGGAGAAGGACCTTGCCAGGTCAGTGCACTGAGAGCTGCATTACTTTCAGTCTGCAGGCAGAAGTGGCCCAAATCTGAGGTTATCTGCTCATATGTGAGCATATGTTTTTTTTCATAACGGTGTGAACAGCACACATGGAATCTGATCTTTTCAATTCTGGTTTGGGCCATTTTCACATGTGGTCCTAAATCAGATACAGGTCTGATTTTATTTATTTATTTATTTATTTATTATTTTTTTTGCAATTCGACCTCAGTCTGAACAGTCATATCAGAATTCATGTGAATTTTACGTCACTCTAGATCGACATTTGTCACAATTCTGCGCTGGCGGGAATCACTCGGTGAATACAAACACTAATTTAAAAAATAAAAAATGTGGCTCTTTTTTTTTTTTTTTTTTTTCCCCCTCTCATCCTCGTTATCATCTGCTCACAAATTTGCTGGCTTCCACTGCACGTCACACAGCACAGCTTCCATGTTTACTTCCATACGACAGCGTGCTGCGTGTGACGTCTTTTGTTATTGTACTTTTGCGCATGTGGGTCAGTTCAGAATCGTGACCAGTTCACACTGGAACCTGATATTGGCCACATTTAAAAAATAATATGAACAGCCAAACAAAACAAAAAAAATCAGATCTGAGCAATAAACCGAATTGAGCACTAAGGCTTACAGTGTGAATGTAGCAGCTCCATCTGTCTCATTTGCTTGACTCTCCTCCAACACCTTTTGCCACACAGTATAGCGCTCACCTCTCTTCACCTATTGAACTCTGTGTTGTTTTGTTTCTGGTAGTTCACGTGCCCAGAATGCTGAGCTGAGCAACAGCCTCAAGGCCTTAGAGAGATCCCAGCAGGAGTTGGAGAAGAGGCTGGCGGCCCTGCAGCTCCAGCACCAGCAGGATAGCACCAAGCTGCAAACCCAACTGGATGAAGCAGACAGCCGCAACCAGGCTCTACAGAGAGAGGTATGTTCTCAAAACTAGTTATTAACGGAGTGTCGAGCATCTCAGAACCACTCCTAGGAACTACTTCTAAGGCTAAGAATACTTCTATACCCTTAAACCTAGCAGTTACACCCTGTCTGTACTTGTTGCTCTTCAGTTACATGACAGTTCCATTGTAACCAGTGCAGCTCACACATAAAGGCAACCCAAAGTGTAATTTTAAGATTTCAAGTCTATTTATTTCCACTTAAACAGGGAAGTACATGGTTGTGTTTTGATCTGTGAGATATGTGAGAACAGTCCTGAGTGCACAGCAGCACTGTGGCAGAATGGATTCAGTGCAGCACACCAGCTGCTGCTGACACGCTGCTTTACACGACCAATGTTGACAAGGTGTTACAGTATGTATGAAACTTCCTACATGCACCCTCAGCAACGGGTCAATGTTCTCCTTTGAGAGCAAATAGAGTCGCACTTTAATGACACACAGAACCATATTCAAAATACTGACAGGCTGATACAGTACTTTGTCACAGAAAACAGAATCACTTGATGAGCTACTCTCTAAAGATTAAAGGTGAAAATGCATTTAGAAAATATATTTTGCCTACAATAAATTGATTTTAAAAATGACGTACAAATTAGTTTTCATCTGCTTTTTAAAAGGTGTTAAATCACAGCTGTATGCTGCTGTGTTTAGCCAGAACGCCTATTTAAGTTGGGTTTCAAGTAGAATTTCTGTTAAAGGTGAACAGACCTAATAATATAGTCAAAACTTTGCCACTATCGTTCTGTCTGTACATGTGGACCATTTGGCCCCAACATCAAGGCTCAAGTATGCATAACCAGTATGTTTTAATGCTATGGAATCTCTCCATTTAGAGTTTGTCCTCCTTTTATGTTTGTAGTAATGATTTTATGTGGGCATGACACGAACAAATCCAAAGAAGTCACCAAATAGTGTTAAATCCTTTTTTTTAAATTGTTTTGACCATGGTTAATGGTGGCAAATGCTTAAAAGTAGGACCGAACAGGCCTATGTGCAGCCATTTAGGACAGATTTTCTACTTTGACCTGCTTGATAAATATAGGCACTGATCCTTTTATCTGTCGGGCCATTGGCTGCTATTGAACTGGGCATGTAGTGTCTTATGTTGCTTTAGTTAGTTTTTTTTATTGTAGCCTAGCTTACAATCAGTTAAAATGTAATAAGAATAAAGTTTAATGTACAATTGGTGGGCATTCAGGAAATTAGGATATGTTGTGACACATTTAGACTATCAAACAGACAGCAGCTCTCTGTAGTCATCCACATCCAAATGTTGTGGGGTTTTTTGTTTTGTTTTTTTTGTCATCCGAGACTGTGCTTAACATGGCGAATAGGATGATTTGCCTAGGTTAAAAAAAAGCTTTCTCTCTATGCCTAAAAGTAGGGCCAAGTATGTGTCACTGAGAATTTTTGTCCTGTTAGGATTGATTTTCTATTTTGAGACAACTGATAAATACAGGCCCTGATGCCATCACCCACGGGCACCGTAGCAGCCACCACAGCTGAATGTTATCAGCCGTGGAATGTTAGTGCCGACACAGAACTGCTGTATTGGCTTCCTGTAATGGCTTAGATGCCAATTCTAACTAACTAACCCAGCTTCTTTCTTAAAACAAAGGTTCCTCCAGTCCAAACAGCTCACGGGATGCTTGCTGCTGTCAGTGGTTTACTATTTTATACTCCCAGTCAGGTTTAGCAGGCTGGATGGGGATCAGCCACTGGTGTGACACTCAGACAGGAGGGGCATAGTTGAATAGGAGAAACCAGCGATGAAGTCATCCTTAACCGCAACTCATTCATCCCAGTGCTCTTTCAGTTACAGAATGGAAGTGGAAACTGAGTACTCTCACAGTGCCTTAGGTTAGACTACACTCGTCCTGTAAAGCCCTGTAAAAGGACGGCGCCTGTATAACTTTTGGCCCTAGCATGCTCCCTTGTTAGCCACATCTGACTCTGACAGTACATTTAAGTGAAAGTAATTAGTCTTGTGATTACTTTAAGCTAAACATTATAATTTTGCTTTATGCAGTATGGGGAGGCTAAGATGGAGCTGTCAGACCTAAAGGAAAAATATGAGAAAAGTGAGCAGGAAAAACAGTCGCTTACAGATGAACTTGAGGAGTGCAAAGGCAACATGAAGGAATTACAGGAGAAGGGAACAAAGGTGAGTGCTCGTCTGTCATACACTCAACAGATTCTTAACAAAATCACACATGATGAAATAATAGAAATAATGATCTGCAATTAAGTTAAAAAGAGAACCATAGCACCATAGCTTTTATTTGCATAAGAAGCAAACATCTTCAATTTTCTTGGTTTTGGAAGCATGAGCTTTGCTTCAGATTTTGCAACAACAGTGTATTGATTCAATTTTGGTCATCTCCAGACATAAAAGGTGAATCTTTTGTAAGATTCATAATGTGTGTGTGTGT
>LKNJ01004584.1:9637-40592 GCA_002120245.1 Maccullochella peelii
TTTTTTTTTTTTTAAAGTCATGATTTAGTCCCAAGTGTCCTTCCCCTTAATGTTGCTTGAGCAGTTATTTTTTAACTGAACAGCGACCGTCGGTGAAAGTCTTCATCTCGGCTTCCTGTTGACCGTTCACTGCTACATGAGAGCATGGACGGCTTCGATAGGAGCCTGTTACATAGAAATGGTATGTAGCGTGGTGGGAAAAAATTAATCCTGACCTGCAGTCTACACAGACATCCATGGTTGGAGAGGCTAGGCAGAGCTCCATTATGGGTTGACCCTGCAAGGAGAAAGTTAGAGATTGACTGCGTGCTCTAGTCCACATGAAGGCAGCGAAAATCAGAAAGGAACTCAGTTTTTTATACGCTCATTTTTAAAATTGGTGGCATTACTTGTTCAGATAGAAAGCACTAGAAAAGTAACTTTACAAATCTGTAAGTGTAAGAGGGGCGCTTTTTTTCGGGGAAAATGTTGACGTTAAAACAAGTTAAACCAAGCTTGGTGCACTACAACAGAGAAATGAAAACCCGCTGTCTTATAGTAATTTTCATTATGGAAATGTTTCTGAAAGAAGGGTAAATAGGATCTAACGTTAGCCACGTGGTTCACACGCATTAGCATGACATTACAATTCATGCTATAAGCCTTAACGTAATCACATCTAATATCCTTTTTATTGCTAAATAAGCCGGTACAATGGGGGTTATTGTAAATGCACGCCGTGCTGTTATCAAGAAGTATTACCTGATCCAGTATGACTACAGTAGCTAACGTTAGCTAGTTTACCCGCTAGCGCGTTTTAGTTTAGGCTAGCCAGTAACTTGGCGTTAACGTGAATACATTCCACTCTTCAGTAAGTCATACACGCGTAAGATAAGCAGTAGCAAACTCATCTATATACATACAACTTTTATGTGGGTAAAAAAAAAAAAAACAAGACTAGTTGAGGCCTTACCGATATTCTGAGTTCGCGCTACTTTCTCCCTGCAGAAGACTTGAAGAGGAAGAGAACGAGAGTAGCGTCTCGAGCTGTTATATACGCTAGCTCAGAGCTGCATCCCGCTGATTGGCCCGCATAGCTCACGCGGACCCCTTGCATGCTGGGATATGTATGTTTTAACAAGCATTTTAGGAACCCTTGCTCTCTTTTTTGTTTTGTTTATTGTCACTCAGACACATTGATACCAACACAAACAGAGATATTGACATTTCACCAAACACATATTTTTTTCACAGAGAAAGACAGAACTGAACATAATGTGTATGAAGAGAAAAACTTACTGTAAAGAAGACCGAGCTCAACTGGAACTGAAGCCTATTTAACCAAATTCAGAACCACGGACAGCAACCTGCCTCCAACCACTGACCTAACGCTTGTGGTTTTGAGATAACAACAGTGCTGCAGTGTCATACTCAAAATAAACAGCTGCGACATATTTCTCTTGGCCAAGACGATATTTCAAGTAGACCTAGCCTACACTGAAAGAACGTGCTACAATGCCACACAGTGTAGACAAAAGCCTCTCTGTGTACATGGGCCTGTTTTAAAGTATTACTTGTCAGGTAACGCTGAACTACAAAAAGAAGCAGCTGACTTATGGCTAGGTTGGAGCTGCATATGAAAACCTGAATTATGTTTTGTTACGGCCTAAAATCCCACTGTGGCTTATCTCTGACTCTTTCATTAAATAAAATTGCCCCATTCACGACTGCAGCAGGTTTATAGGCTAGTTAATAAATCCCGTGTAGTAGAGCATATAGGTAGCCTACGTCTATCACATGATCGCTGCGGTCGCTCTTAGCTCCGCGTCTCTTCCTGAGCAGAAGGCAAGACAGCAGCAGCAGCAGCAGCAGGAGCCGGGGCTTCATGTAAACACGCCGCGCACAGGGCTTTGTTTCACACACACGCTCACACACTCCGCTGGTATCTAGTATCTTAGTCATGCCATGGATATTTTGTGGCAATACCAGTTCCGAATCATTTTACTCGGGGATTCGACGGTGGGGAAGTCGTCGTTGCTGAAGCGCTTCACGGACGGGATTTACAGCGATGTGGCGGATCCGACGGTCGGGGTAGATTTTTATGCCCGCTCGCTTGATATCGAGCCCGGGGTGAAAATAAAGCTTCAGCTCTGGGACACGGCTGGTCAGGAACGATTCAGGTACGAAACGGAAACAAATGTAACCTAAATTAAAAAACAAAACAAAAACAAAGACTGTGACTTAAATGTAGCGACCATTCTTCACCGAATAGATTTGTCGTTAAATAATGGAGAGGCCTCATGGTTCGCTGTCGCGTTTGGCTGATATTATAAAATGAAACCCCTTAAATTAACTGAAGGCAATTTCCTCTCTCACTGTGATGTAATGAAGTAGCCTAAGACAGTGGAGAAAAGGGTCAGGAGAAGATTATATAGGCCTCGATCTAATGATGCCCTGGCCTATATAGAAACGGTGAACATGGAGTTGCATCATTGCATTCATTCACGGATGATGGGCAGCCTCCTTATATTTAGGCCCCAGTTTGATTCAATGAGATTCTGACTCCACAGTCTCCAGGGCAACACACAAGGATGACAACTCTATACCCAAATCTAGTTTTTGCATTCATCTGCCCTGTTGCTTGTTCTGTTTCATGTGTCCCTGCTGTCATGGATAATTTCCTTTAAAGCACTTCTCTGTCTGGAGAAGCAGCTCTGCTCTTAGATCTGATTTCCCCTTTGAAGCCCATTCTTCAGAGGGTGTTTTCCGTCAGGCTTCACCACACTTAAGTCTTTCACTTCTGTTTTAAATGAGAAGTGTTTGTAAAACCAATTTTTAAACCACCATGTGCATGGATTAAGACTTGTGTATGTATGTGTATAAATGGATCTTTGCAAGGCTGGGCCAAGAGGGAACAATTACTCCAGGGCCCCTGACCTTTAGTTCAATTCAATTTAATTCAATACAGATATTCATCCCCAGCAGGGCAGTTAAAGTGCAGATGTGTTTGGGTCACATTTTGAGGCCCTGTCTTGTGGCAAAATCTAGTTTTAATACCTTTACTATTTCAATCTATATTGATTTCAACTCTAACAACATTTAAGCCTCACGTTTCGACCTAGTAAAATTCCACATCAAAATAAATATGCATTGATGAGACATAGCTACACATTAATAGCTTTGAAAGGCAAATGTTTAAATACTGTGTCATTTCAGTGGTCAGCATTCTGACACCTGAAAGACTTAGCTTCAGTTGCTAGTTGCTTATTGAGACTTGACTTGGACTTGTCAGGACTCACTTGAAACCATGATTTTGACTTGTCTCAACTGACTTGCGACTTGACTTGGACTTACTTTGACAAGACCTGAGGCCTGACTTGGACTTGTCTCACTTTACTTCAGACACGATTTAGACTTGCTTTGACAAGGCTTGAGGCTTGACTTGGACTTGCCTCAACTGACTTGAGACTCTCTCCAAAAGACCTAAAAACAGCTCTGGATCTTACATACACTGGTTTCAGGATAGTGGAAAGCCTTTGCTGGCAGGTCACTGTTGTGTGTTCATCAGTGCTGTCCAAAATGTTCAGAAGTGCTAATTCAAGATAATTTTGCCTCGAATTACTAACATGTCAATGTCTACCACTAGGTCCATCACAACATCATACTACCGTAACTCCGTGGGCGGGCTACTCGTCTTTGATCTCACCAATCGCAAGACCTTTGACCATGTGAGGGAGTGGCACAAGGAGGTGAGTGAGCACATCCTGCCTCACCACATGGTCTACATCCTCATCGGCCACAAGAGCGACCTCAACAAGGACCGCAAGGTGAGCCGGGACGAGGCGGAGCAGCTGGCGGCTGAGCTGGGCATCCGCTACGTGGAGACGTCGGCCAAGTGCAATAGCAACGTGGACCGGGCCTTCGAGCTGCTGACCAGAGACATCTACGAGCTGATGAAGATGGGGGAGATCGTCACCCGCGATGGCTGGGACGGGGTGAAGAGTGGCCTCACCGCCAAGGTCCTCTACCGGGCTGAGGACGAAGAGGAACTAGCTACCGCGACCGCTGAAAAGGGCTGCCACTGCTGACTGAGAACTCTTCGTCCAAACACTGTCCTGTCACACCAAGAGCTCACCTCGTCTCACAGCTGTCCATTGAAACCAAGTCACTCGGGCTCAGCACCCTGTGATATCACCATCCATCACTTCCTCACCTTGTGCTTCGTGACCTCTCTGTGTGTGGGTTCTTCTGACAACTGAGATTATTTTCTAACAGGGGGCCATTGTACATCCCGGTGTGTATCTTATAGGCAAGTTGTATCTATAAATTCATGTGGTGTAGCATGAGCCAACCTGTTTTTGGCCTGGTTAGGTTCGGAAAACACAGAAAGCGTGCAGAGGTGATCAGGTCTAGATTGTAGCCAATACTCCTTTTCACAGCCCTGGAGTTAATGGACTACTGAGGGTACAGATAAATCCATGGACTATGACTTACTGTGGCCTGGCAGCTATTGTGGGTTTCTACCTGTCAAAGTTTGTGTGATGCTTTGCCTGCAATCTTTTGTGACTGTAATATTGTAAATAATAGTGAAATCTATAGAGATGAAAGCTAAAAGGTCACTGAAAGCTATTTAATTGATAGTGTGAACAGACACAGCGCACTCTACAATAAGTGTCACCATATTAAATCAATGTGCTCCTCCTGCTACTGTAAGCTGTGTGTGCACTTACGCCAAACTGACTTAAACCTTTGATCATTCTGTGAATAGATGAGTAATGTTTTTGTAAAAAAAAATATAGATTGTTTCTAGTTTAGGTGTATACATAGAGATAGGCCATTGTAATTAGGGTAGGTGGTCCTGTTTAGGTATTTGTATCATAGCATCAACAGGAGCAAGACATTAAGTGTGTCACCTGTCAGTCATCAGACCTTTAATGACCTACAGCTGTTAATAGCTTAGGCAAACAGCTGTTTCTTTTGTTCAATTCACAAAAATAATATTCCATTCAGGCCTGAGCTGATGATGGATGCCAACTCATTAAATCCAGTGGTGAGGATATATGTGCTGCTTTTGTGGGCTTATACTTTTTGCTGTGTTCCAGACGTGTCAGTAGGAAATAAGTCTGGAGAAAAGTCAGGCTTGCAAGTAGGGCAAGATTTGTCAACCCTAAAGATGCCACATTAACATGGCAGCATACACTGCAAAAGCTAATTAGCATTTCTTTTAACATAGTTATTTCAATCCTTCAAACCCACTACAGTCCAGTTTATCTGGGAGTTCAGCAGTCCAGGGAACATGCCATGAAACCACGGCACCCTGGATTGGGTTTTGGCAATGAACCTTTGCTCCATTTTGTTGCCCCTTTCACTCATATTTCCTGCCACCTATTTCCTGTCTGAGTTTTCAAGGCCTTAAAAGAAGAGTTTTGGGAAATAAGCGTTTTTTTGCTGTCTTTCCAAGAGCTAGATAAGAAGATTGATGTCTGTCTCATTTCTGTGTATTAAGTAAAGAGCTAGACCCAGGAGGTGATTAGCCTAGCTTAGCATTAAAACTGAAGGCAGGGGTGGATAGCTAGCTTGGCTCCCTCCTTAGTGAAAAACACACCTACCAGGCAGAAGCTCTAAATCTCAAGAATTAACACATTAAACCTTGTGTGTTTGGTCCGTACACAAACAGAAATTTAAGTGGGGTAAAACTGGGTAGGTAAACTAAAACCTGTGGTCACCGACTATCTACTGTCCCGCGCTAGCTGGAGACGCTTGATAGAAGTGACGAAACTTCTGTTGCAACACGTAACTATGCCTAAAACCAAAAACTGTCATTTTCACATTTCTGTTTGGGTACAAATTAAACAAATGGGATACAGCGTATTACTTAATAAGCTTTAGAGGTGCTTGTAGGTGCGTTTTTTCACTTTGTACTGCGCCAGGCTAGCTGTTTCCCCCCTGCTTCCAGTCTTCATGCTAAGCTGGGCTAGTCGCCTTCTGTACTTAACGTACAGGCATGAGACTGGTATCAATCTTCTCATCTAACTCTCACAAAGAAAGCACATCAGTGTATCTCCCAAAATATTATAAAAATCTGACAGACGTGATCGTCTTCTTCATCTGTTGACTTTCAAGGCCAGGACTTTCATTAACCTTAATATAAAGTTTAAAGCTGCACTTAAATTCTTTGTTAACTAAGTAATCTTGACATACCATTGACATAACTTAAGCTTTTACGTCGGTAAGAGTATTTGGGATTTACCGACTCGCGAAACTAATAATACCAGCTGTGAAAGTCGGCTTGCTGCTCTGAGCGGTGAGCTGCATTTACGATGAATGCATGTCTGCGCACACGACTCTCAAACATAGCAGTAACAACCTTTAACACAGAGGATCATGCTTTCAAGTCTCCAGAGGCTGTTGGCTGCAGACACTATTAATCTGTTGTTTACAGGCCTGCAGTGTACAATAAGACTACAGAACACTTTGCCTGGGAACTCACCTCCCCTCCCACCGCTCATACACCTTTCACCAGCATCTCACCAAAAAACCTGTTCACACACACACACTGTAAACAGCAAGAGATTATGCATTCTTCAGTTTTTACTTTGCCTTCATGTGACCAAACTGACATTTTTTCTTTGAGTTGATAAAGACTGTATGGGTGATCCAGTGGATATACTGTGCACTATGTGGTTGCAGCTCAGTATTTGGTAAGGAATGTATTCTAATACATTTGCACCATCCCTTTATTTTTTAATTTTTTTAATTTTTTACAGATTCCAACTGTAAGCTTCCTGGTAAACCACCTGGTATATCCAGGGCTAGATACAGTATACTACTGTATATATACAATGTGTTTTTTGTTTGGTTGGACAATCAGATGTTAGCAGTTAGTTTTGTGTTCTTGGCGCAGACGAGGACTTCATCACAGGGGTGCTATGCCTTGAAATCTAGCTAAATGTCAACATTCAAAATCACCATTTGACAACCAGTCTGACTGTGTTTAATACTGCAACTACCTTCCTCATTTTTGTCTCATCTAAACAGGGTTAAATTGTATGATATATGTAAATACTGTGCTGTTAGCAAACTGTTCTCCAGTGGGCATGGTTCCCATTCCTGAGCACTGCACACCAGAAGGACCCCGCTGCACTGCACGGTGTGAAGATGGCCACCTCAGAGTGTTGGAAAGCAGTGGTTAAATGTAAAGGTCAACACTGGACAGAAGAAAGACTGACTTTATGGGAAGAAATAAGCTTATGCACGCACGTATTAATGTTTAGAATAAAGAACTGACAGATGTAGTACATTTTCTATAGTTAAATCTGAAACTTGCGTTGAAATAATATCACAGCAGGATAAACAATATGATCCGTATAATGGGAGGATATTTAAAGCCGCAACAAGCTCAGCTGCTGTCAAAACTGAAAATCTGAAACAACAAAAATATTAACAAACAAAAAGCCTAACATGTACGGGCTCATTACCACTTCCTTTGTTGTGTTTTATTCAACATGTTATTGATAATGCGTCATGTTTCAGATAGGCCTAGGTGTCCATCCTATCTGTCCTCAAAATCAGCACGTCGGTACTTTCAGAGAAGAGTGTTTGTTTTTATGTCCTCACCTCCACAAGTCTACAGTCACGAGAGGCACAAGAGGACACTGAGATTCTGTTTCAACAAAATAAGAAAATACTGGATTTACAGGCAAAAATCCCCCAGCGTAAGGCAGCATAAAACCAGTGTAAATTCTGAATAAATGCACCTGTGGATGCACAGATAACATGCAGCGTCACTCTCTCTGCTGGATGCATTTCAATATAGCCTATTTTAGTTGGTTTTGGACAATTTAAAGTGAAGAAATATGTTATTTTATGAATTTGCTATGGCCAGTTAAGTTGAGCAGCTCCTCTAAACTTTTAGCTGAGGTGAAGTTGTGTTTCATACTTGAATTACTCAGAATAATGAAGCCACAAGCACTGGAAAATAAACTGTTAACATTACTTTCATCAGAGATTATTTTAAAAGGTAAAATTATATTTTAACTGTTTCACTCTGGCCACCAGGGGGGTTCAAAATACACCTATCAACACCTATAAAGCTCAATATTACATATTGTTTGTTTAAATAGAAAGGTAAAAATGTAGTGGAGTTACATGTTGGAACTATTTCTTGGCCACCAACAGCCGTGCGCAATGACTTTCCGGGGTCCTTTTTTTATCACAGTCAGGTTGCTGGATTTGGTACCATCGTTCCTGTATAGAGACCTATACAGGTTTTACCTGTGCTCACCAATAGTGTAGTCCGGGACGCTGAACAGAAGTACTAGGCAGATGGATAAACTTGTGTTTGTCAAGAAATAGTTCCAGCATGTCCCATCAAATTAAACCAGTAAACCACAAATTGGCGGTTTTTACATTTCTGTTTGTGTACAGACATTAGTGAGCTTTAGAGGTGTTGGTTAGAGGTTTTAACTTTGGACAGAGTCAAATAGCTGCTTTCCTGTCTCAATGTTAGCTAGGCTAACCACATCTTGGCTCCAGCTACATACTTAAAACAGAGACAGAGATTCATCTTAATCTTCTCATCTTGCACTCAGAGAGAAAAAAAAAAAATCCCCAAATGTTGAATTATGCCTTTAATGGTGTATTTTTTAATGTTGTCCACAGGAATGATCAAACCAACCCACTGATAGGGCTTCTGTACCAGAAAACCAGTAGCTGTTAGGCCTGCACAACAGTAGCCTACACAGCACAAAAGTGTTCAGCTCCTAATCCCCGCGGTCACATTTCACAGCTTTATTGAATAAATGTTATTTATTTTATATATTATGTATAATTGCCTTTTATTTCGTGTGATTTTATTGATTGGTTAAAAAAATAAATAGATGTCCAATGAATAATGTCTGGACTCATGGTTTGTGGTTTTTGAACAAGGGTTTGGCGCCCTCTTCTGACAGACTGAGGGAGGATCATCATGACCTAGATGGGTTATTCTGATTTGGACATGGCCATGTCATTTCAGTGACCAAGCCAAGTCTACCATGCCACCGTTTATCCAAAACAAGAGTTACATTAGTCCTGATTACATATAGGAGCTGATAGTGAGATATTGCTACAATCAGGTCCAAGGGAAAAAAAAGATCTATATTAGTTAGGATCTCTAGATTGGCAATGGATGTGATAGAAATTAAATGTTTTATAGTTATAAAGATATAAAGAGATATAAAGTTTGATATCTCTGGTGACAGGGTGTGCATCTATGATGCCTAAAATGTTTGTAATGATACTTTAATATAACATGAGATTTACACGTTAGTTTTTTTCCCCCATTTTAGCAACATGAATTCCTTGCTGCTTTACGTCTCCAAAGCTTCTGTTCAGGGTCGTAGCCACTATTCAGGACACTGAGGTCATGTCCTCAGTATTGTGTCTGGGAATTTGGGCATTTTACCAACACGAAAAGGAGCTTATATTTACAACTACACACAAATTACACATGGTCGGCTGTGAAGGCTAATTCTGATTTTTTCTTTACGACTAAAGATCTTTAAATTTGATGACAAAGATAAAATTGAATTAAAATGTAATAAAAGAATTTTTTCCCCAGAGAATTACATCCTGACAGTGTGGAGACAGCTTTAAAACAGCATTTAGGGAGATATAATGTATAGCAAATATAATCGAACAGTTAATAAATGAATAAAATGTGATAACCTAATTTTCATTTTGAGCCAAATGTCTGTCAACCCACTAAACATTTCCAAGACTTTAGTTTTTCTAGGTGCTCGTCGATTTCCCCTTATTACTAAACGCAGCACTACTTGAACTGCGCACAGCAACCAATGAAAGCCAACAATATCAGGTTGCCCCGCCTTTTTTACCCATCATGCTCTTTTTTTGTCAAACATGCACAAGTAAATGTGCTCAAATGTCGATGATAATTGACGTATAACTACATATTCCATATAGTAGTTGTTGTTGTACAGCGATATTATAAAGCCCGCCACAGAACACTCAAACACAGAGGCAACTTTACAGTTCCTGAACCCCTGAGTGAGGAACATGTTGCCAATGTTCAGGATGTGGGATGTTCAATGACTTCGTTAAAAAGGGCTTCTGCTATGTTTAGCACAGGAGGGGTGGGGACAACCACTCCTCCTGCGGAATCGCTATCAAGAGATTTCGGAAGCACAATTTTTAAACCAGGGGCTGCTAGTGATCGCTTGTCCTGGCGTCCCGTCCTAAACTGTAAATAAAAATATATGTAACATAGGGATCATCTCATTAAAGCAATCTCAAGAAAACGTAGCAATTCCGCAGGTAAACCTTACATAAAAGCGATAGTTTTCCATGATGAACACAATGAATTTTCATAATGTTAAACAGATTCACTTGTGGGACACTTTAAGGAACTTTGAAGCTGTAGCCACACTGCGCTATTCTTCACTATTCAAAATATCACACAATTTATTCAAACACTACATTACAATGCCAATATTTCACCAATGATAACACTAATTGGGATACAAGCTGAATAGACACAACCTACAAGATATAACTTAATAAATAAAGCATACAAAAAACCGAAGCTGTCATCAAACCTGACATAGTCTTGACTCTCTTACATATAATGTAAAAAAAATGCAGTTAAATTTCGTCAGGGTGATTGTGAGCGTGATAACAAGGCGAGCGCTGTTCAGCAGGAAGTCAAGCTATACCTGCGTAGTGCGCATGCGCAGCAGCTCTCAACAATCTAGGGCTGCGTTTCTCTTCATAAAACGGTAAGGACAAGCTAATTTTCTACTGTGTGATTTTAAATATACTTGGCTGTAAAATGTCAACCGCTCTTACGACACGAACGGTAGTTTTAGCCGGGGGTTTCGGGTATATTGCGGAGGGGGTTCAGTCAGCCTGGCTCGTACAGAATGGAGGGGCAACGCCGTCGCCGTGCCGTTGTTTGCTGTACGTGCCGCCGCACAGGGAGACGTCATTTTGAGGGGGAGCGGAGAATTAAAATGCAGAGTTACGAAGGGACGTACGGTTCAGAGACAAGCGGCACGTAACCGTCACACTGTAAATGCAAAGCTTTACCCGTCTTGGACAGTATAGTTCAAAATATTGTCCAGTTTCCCACACATCAAGTTACGCCCTTGTGTTAGCCATAATGGCTACCACCAAGCCTAGTCTGACTAGCTGTGTGGACCTCAACAGAGAAAAGCAGTCAGCTGCCTACTGCGGTCATGATAACCCACCTGAATTTGGGAAATGAGTCTTTTTATTTGCAACAAAACTGATGGATTTAGCTCTAGTGTGACTGAATGGTCTACTAACCCCACTTCAGTAAGCACCCCCCTAAATCGCGGTATCTATTCCACAACACGCGGGGAAAACACTAACGTTACTTTTGCTAAAAAATCTGATAGTTTTAAAAACTAGGGCTGCATTGGCAATTTGCATAGATAACTACCCGACAGAACACGATTTATGACAATTTACCATTCGTTATGGCCTTGTGATAAATGTAGTCCCAATCTGCACACCACGAAGTTAATATTGCTCGCATTAGTCAGTTAGTCGTTAGTTCACAGACATGAGGATATTATGTCTGGTTTTGTTGATGTTACGGAGAATGAAACATATTTAGCTAACAACTCTTACAGCCGATAGTATGACGTTATATATTTTTTTTAACCGACCTAACTAGTTTAACTTACAACATGCTTAAATGTAACTACACTATGTCTACACTTGGGTTAAAAAGTAAAGTAAGTTACCTAACGTCAGCTAGCTACGGTTAACTAGCTAAAATGAATCAGCTATCCCAATGCTAGGCTAGATTTAGGTAGGGATGGAAAGAGTACTACAATATTTTACTCAAGTAAACGTAAAATGACTTGTGTAAAAGTAAAATGTAGGTCAGTTAAAAGGTACTCTGAGAAAACGTTACTGTGTTACATTTTTTAATTTTAAGACAAAATGTTATTTGATTATATGATAGCCCATTTAAATAAAATTGCATTAACATCTCAGGTATGTCTAGTGCAACAACATCAGGGCACAGAGCTCTTATTCCAAACCAACAGTAAATTGCTTTCCTATGGACTGGCACTTTGCAGCCTGTGTAGACAACTGATTATCAATTACAAATACACCATTGCCTCCTCAGTGTAGCCTTACTAGAATTAACCAAAAAAGAGGACAAAACTTAGACAATAAAACAAAAAAGACTGATTAAATAAAAAGGGGCATTAATCTACATAAATGAATTAGCCTAGCGGCTACTTCTTGTAGACTCAGCAGTAGAATAAAGTATCACCAACACGGAGATGTACAAACTGCATAATGGCTGTTTTTAAAAAAAATGTATTCATCCTTTTTCAGATGAACAAACTGGATAGCTGTTCTATGAAAGCGGCCCCCCTCTGTAGTCTTCTCTGAGCGTGATGGCGACCACCGAGGAGGTCACGGTGTCCATGGGGGAGGTAGTGATGGTGAAGGCTGACGGTGAAGGAGACCCCGATGACCCTAATAAGACTCAGGTCATCCTCCAGCTCCAGCCAATCACCACTGGGTATGTACCTGAAGACCAGGTGTAACCTGACTGAGACTAGGCTAGGCTAGGATGGGGACTGAGATTACAATATAACACAGCTACAGGGATGCCAGATGATCAGCCACTATTAGGTTTGAATTACAGTGAGACAAATAGTACTACTCATACAAGATAGACAGACAGTATCATCAGTACTACCAAGAAGGAATGTGAAAATGCCAAACTGTTTTCTTTTCAGAGACGAATCTGCTGAAACAGATGCCGCTGTCATGGCTGTTGAAGCACATCCAGGTAAGAGACTGTCAGAATGATGTTTGGACGACTTGAAAGATTTAGTGATGCATACATCTTGCAGATTACATTTGAAAAAAGCACGCTCTCCTACGACCTCCTTGCACTTAAACGTTGTGTGCATCTTTTCATTCTTTCAGAACAAACTGAGGGAGATGACGTTGAAATTGGCTGTGCCATAACGTGTGGCGACAGTAAAGCTGTGTTGCTGCTGAAGAAATTTGTGTGCCCAGGAATCAATGTAAAATGTGTGAAGGTTGGTATTCCACACTGAAGCAAAATGGCAACTGCAGCAGGGTTGCACTAATGGTCTTCAAAGGCTCATCCATAGGCAATTATATTTTGAGCGAAAATTAGTCACAACTCTAACATTAAAACACTAACAGATGGTGAAGAAAACAGTTACAAATGGTTGTTGCCAAATAGTACTGTACATAGCTAAATGGCAACTAGGTCATTCAATAGCCAGAATGTATCATGAACAATTAAATGTGATGAATCTCTTTTATGCTTAAAAGCCTGTTTTCTTGCTGATTTTTTTTCAAAGTAGTTTCATGAATGAGTTGAATTAAACCCATACTTACTATTCTCAATCATGGCTGGTCCTGCTGAACCTGTTAAGGGCAGCTAAGCACAGCATATGCTCTGAACCCAATGAAATATTGAGCACCAAGGCTCACAAGAGAAAATACGAAGCAGTAGTAAGAAATAATTAAGGCTGCTGTCAACATTTCAAAAGATATTGTACATATGGCTGTAAAAAGAGAAGTATGAACTAAATCCAACCAGGGCAAACAGTACACACAGTTTTATCAAGTTGGTGCACTTGGTGGGCCAGAACATTACACCTACCTACAGGAAATAGTACGCTGGGTAACAATTGCATAAATACAATAGCATTCTAACTAAGAGTATCTAGGACATTCACACAGGTAAAAACAAAAAAACAATTCAAGTGTATTTGTGATGACAGTATAGATACAGAGAGGAAATGCAGGGAGAAAGAGGGGTATGACACGCAACAAAGGGTCCTGGAAATTAACCAGGGGTGTTGCAGTTATATGGTCTGCGGCTGCTGGACTCACTCGCCAGTGAAATCACATGATTTTTAATCATGCTGTTGATGGGCACATGTCCTACAATTCAACACACAGCAGATATGTAGTATTTATAACTGTTTAAAAGTGGACAAAAAATGTTGGAACAGCCCAGAAAACAAAAAATAAGTAAAAACATTGAAAATGGTGGAGAGAAAAAAAACATTTTTCACTTTCCGCTTGTGAAAGTTTTTAATTTGGCGCGTGCTTTGTAGTATTTCCTGATACAAACTGGTAAAGAACGTTATTTCTGTATCCCAACTGTCAAGTAGAACATACAGTTTTTTATAGCAGTAGTCAGGGTTCATACAAAGTCTTGAAAGTTGGAAAATGCTTAATTTTAACCATTATGTTTTCAAAGTTGGGAATATGCTTGAATTCGAATATACTCCTTGCAAAATGCTTGATTTTAATATTTGAAATGAAACAATCGTCACATTTGTTTGTTGTCTTCTGGCATTTATAGTAACAATTAAAGGCTTCAAGAGTCTGGAAATGTTTGGTTTAGGAACCTTGAAAGTGCTTGATTTTTACTCTTAAACAGCTGTACAAACCCTGATTAGTATATGGTATCCGTTTCAGACACAATGATAGATTGACTTTATCATCAGTCAATAGTCATTACTACAACACTTGACTGACCCCACAGCCCCTGATCTATCATGTAGTGCACAGTTCTACACCTCATAACTTCTCCTCAGCATAGTAGATCTAGTTTGGCAGTTTCAACACTAATCACTGCACAGACATGATGGTATGAAAAAAGATAGTGCCATGATATCAAAATACCACCGTATGCCTATTACTTTTTTCTCTTTATTTTAATTAAAGGCCAATATCAGACATGTGAAGTACTGCATGTCATTCTGCTTTTAGGTTTTTTCTGCAGTTTTTTATCATCTCTGCTGTGGCATTGACATTGCACTCAATGAACTCAATGTGGGTACTTAACCAATACTCTCTCTACTAGTACGAAGACCAGCTGATCAGCCCAAAGCAGTTTGTGCACATCGCGGGAAAAGCCACCCTCAAAGACTGGAAGAGAGCCATCAGGATGGGTGGAGTAATGCTAAGGTGAGGGGACTTATATCTGGATAAGTGATTTCATTATTCTGAGTGCTGGATTTATAATTAGTCATCACCACATGCAAGCTCTTACATATGCATGTATTGCTGCTGATGTAACGAGCAGAGATGTGATTCATACATTTTGAATAAATATCCAGAACGATGACAAGATCAAATATTTTGTGTAGTGAGCTAACTAGACATTGTTATGATAATAACGACTCTTAAACCTCGTCTCTTTAACTAATGGAAATGTTCAATGTCTACAGGATTCGTACAAAGTCTTGAAAGTTTGGAAAATGCTTAATTTTAACCATTATGTTTTCAAGGTCAGGAATATGCTTGAATTCGAATATACTCCTTGAAAAATGCTGGACTTTTAACATAATCTGGTGTTTCATCATCGACACAATCACTCATGTGAATCAAAACTCATCTATATTTGAAATGAAACGATCACGTCGTCATATGTGTTTGTTGTCTCCTGGCATTTATAGTAACAATTTTAGACGTAATGATAAAGCCTTCCAGAGTCTGGGAATGTTTGGTTTAGGTACCTTGAAAGTGCTTGAAAAGCTCGAATTTACTCTTAAAAAGCTGTACGAGCCCTGTGTCTAATACATATAGAATATTCTGGAAAATCATATCAGGGCTACAACAAATACTTTGACTGCTCCTACATACTTACTGACATTGTGGTGAACAGGTATCCCAGCTGTCCTCCTAACCGGGTTTCTCTTTAGTTTAAAGCTGCACTAACCCATAGTTTTATATTAACAATGTACGAAATAACTACGTGTAATGTGAAAGGTGTTGCTTGTAACCCACGGAAAGACTCTACAGTTCCCCTCAGCTCTGTGAATCTTTTTAAAGTGTTTTAGCTCATTGTTTTGGTTGGCCTTGTTTTTAGCCGCAGCAGGCAGCTGTTTTCGGTTGAAAAGCTGTGATAAACCCACTGTACCCTACTTGCCCGGCACCAAACAGCAGACAAGACACAGTTAGTGACTAGATGGTGAATATAGTGGAGCTAAAAAGCCAGATATTTAACTCAGGAGTTGGTGGAGAACAAAATAGGGCTAAGAAGTGAGTATATTGGTCTTACATTCATCTGTTGGATGTGTAAATAGGCAACTGTTTGCTAACGTTGGCCATGTCAACTTTATAAGGTCACAGTATTTCAGATGTTGTGTTTTCAACTTGTTCTGGTGCCCCCATGTGGCCAAAAACCAATTAATGTAGCTTCAACCGTTCATCCCTCTGTAAACAACACACTCATGTACACTGAAATGCACTCACTGAACCAAAACCTTCCCTGAAGTAAAGTCACCTGCCTGAGCTGTACATGTAACAGCAAATGTGTGTTCATCATGGGGATTTGTGCACCAAGACGGAGTGGTTTAAGGAATTCAGTTTAGGAAACACTTTCTATCTCACCGTTGAGTTATGACTCATCCACCTGATACCAGATCCCCTAACAAATACAGCTCCCTGTCTCAGTGAGTGTGGATGAGGCTGCTTTCTCTGTTGCTGCTACTCCTTTAGTTTTATGGTGATAAGATGTGTGTCGTTGTACAGAAATGTTATCCATGCAGCTTTACAGCTTTTTTAGTGCACTGCTTGCATTGTGGGATGCATGCTTTTTACATGTTTCTGTTCCTACTAATCAGGCTGTTTGTGTGGCCAGGTCCTGCACACAAATCAGTTGTTGCACTTTATGCCTTTGTCCTTACAATTATAACTTCCAAACAAGTGTACTGAGTTGGAAAGGCGCCACACCTCCAACCAGAAAATGCATGTGCTTGATGACAGGCAGCTCGGAAAGTAACATTTTAAAAGTGGAATGTCAGTTATACAGGAATGCACATATTTGTGACAGTACTGATGGGATCAGTGGTGGCCATTTTTTCCATTTGCTAACTGTTTGACACCCTTTCTAATTTCTGCTCTCCAGAAAAATGATGGACTCAGGTCAGCTGGACTTCTACCAGCACAGCACACTGTGTACCAATACATGTCGCAGCACCAAGTTTGACCTTTTAATCAACAACACGCGGTTCCCTCCTGACGGCACTGGACTGACCACACCCACATCCTCTCAAGGTGAGAACACACCAAGGTGTTGGTGCCAGCTCATTAAAAATCTGACATCAACCAGTAGGGTTGTGTATTGCTTAGATTTAAGTGATTCTGATTTTGCTTAATTAATCTTGTGTCAGATTTTGTCACATTATATGAGTAAGTAAAACATGTTCAAAGCAAAAAAAACCACATTTATTTTTCAAGCAGATTTAGGTTGCTATAAACAGTTATTCATCATAAATTATCAGGTATTTTAGGATTCTTTTTGGTTAATAGGCTTTGTCATGCTAGCATTTGCCGGTTCTCGGGCATCATGGCTACGACTGGGGACTTCAGAAATACTGCATTCTTACACCAGATGCAGGAAATGCTTCATGTCACAAAGAGTTTCTTGCATGAAATTGATTTTGACACATTGATTATATTTTGATGCACCACTACTGTCTTTTTTTTTTAAAGGTTAGCTTCACATGTAAGCCCCAGCTGCAGTACACGGCTATAAAAAAAACTAGCCTACTGACACCTCCGTCTATCTTCGTCTGTCATGTGATCTTCGCCTCGCAAGTCGTAGTGGTCCCTCAAGAGTCTCTCTTGATGCCCTCTTTCCACTAAACTAGCTGGTTCTTGAACTGGTTCGTTTCAGGATTTTTGGAACCTTGGTGCTATCTAGCGAACCAGCCCGCGTTTCCACCAGTTTTGAGCAGAACCATTTTGTAATAAAGCATGCTTCATCAACGGAGGGCATTACACAGTGCACAACGGAAGTAAACAGTAGTAGCAAGATGGCAGATCGCACTGATTACCTGTAAGCTTTTGTTCTGTTATTACAGATGTTTGTTTTTATCCAAAAAACAAGCACAGACTATTAATGACAAGAAGACATAGAAGACTGTTACCACAGTAGACCACAGACCATTGTTGCCTTCTCCATCCTCTTTCCAACCTGTAGATATGACACACTCACTGATGTCATTACGGTTTGGACTTCAGGTCAAGGAAAACCTGCTATTTTTTGGCTCCAGCTGGGAACCAATTTTCCGGGGTTCCTAACCAATTTATTTTTGGTCAAAATGCTCCGAACGGTTCAAAATTAGGTGCGCAAACCGGAACAAAAACCAGAAAAGTCTGGTGCATTACAAAGACATTCCAACATTCAAGACTTAAGAGTCTGCAGCCAAAACTGCAAGGTTTTAATGTATTAAACAACTAAATTCACTTTGTCATTTTACTTCTGTTTTTTTTAGGGTCCGTTTTTTTCTTTGTCTGTCCAAGCATAATGTGTGTTCTTGTGTGTCAATTGCAGCTCAGGTGGTCCTGGGTAATGGCGGGACAGTGGGCGAGGACAGAGCTGAGGTCCTGGGTGGGAAGGGGGACTGGAGCTCATGCTCGCTGGAGTCTGCAGACAAGAAGGAATATAACGAGATCTCAGGTCACACATCCCAACACAGATCATTCATTTCACAATAATGCTAGCTTCTGTTAGAGATCATACACACATAAACACAGTGTACATCAACGGCTCTGTGTTGTGTGTATGTCCACAGAGGACACGCTGAACTTCTGGAAGGGCATCGCTGATGTGGGTTTGCTGGGTGAAGTGGTGACCAACATCAGTACCGAGCTGCTGGAGCTGCTGAACGGCGTGCAGCAGCGCAGGGAGCCAGCTGCCTTACAGGACACAGGTACGGAACAACGCTAGTGTGCACTGGCCGATGAGAACTGCATCATCAAAACAGACCGTGTGCAGGGCTCGCTTGATGGTGCATAAACGAGAAACAAATGGAAAGAAAGAACAAATTCAGCTGCTGTTGGAAGCTGATGGCTGAAAAACCAACAACCAACTTTTAGAATGGCTACTGTTGGTTTCTGTAGCAATAGTGACTGAATACTTAATGATTGATTGTTTACAACAGCTGAATTTGTTCCTCCTTTCTGACTCACCAAGTGACCCTTTGATTGATTGCCGCACTGATCCCAGATTCCTGTCTGGTAGAGGTGGCGGTGCTCAGTAACCTTGCTCAAGTGTTCGGCCTGCTCGACTCGGTCAAGAAGATCCTGGAGAGGAGGAAGCAGCAGACGGATCCCAGCCAGGAGCAAGTCCTCAGCACACTCACCCGTGAGTACAGCGCAAAAACAGGGTTCCCACACTGATTCTCTGAATGTCTCAACATGCTGTTCTTTAGTCAGCTGTCCATTGTTTGGCTGATGACGTACATATCTCAAGATGGAGTTTGCTGACTCACTGAGTAAACTCCATCCAAGTGAGATTTCGTTTGTCAAACTACTAATTCCAAGGTCGAGAATGAACTCGTGACACACAGATTAGAAGATTCAGAGGAATCCCACAGCCATAAACTGTGTGTTCGAGCCCCAAACAACCAGAACTAAAACTAATACACAGCAGCTTTGCCAAGCTCAACCAAACAAGAAACCAAATGGAAAGTTTATGTTGAGCACTGGCAAGTATCAATCCACCTGAGGAATGAGACCAGCATCATGTGCACCAAAAACATTTGTTTTTTCACTGTGTGTAGTTGAGACAGAGAGAGAAGGGGGGATGCGATAATTTAACAATGCTGCCAACATGTTGGTTATTGCTACACGTGCCCCCAAACTACTGCCATCACAGTGTAGGTAACAAATACGGTATCACTGCCAGGTCACACTTAATTAGGAGAAATTAGTGAGAAAACTCACCTGTTTGTTCACCACTCACCAGCCCAGTTTGTTTTGTATCAGTTCTGATTATTTGCTGCACACAAATATTCTTTTTTCTTTGCCACATGGAATGAAAATGACTAGTTTTAATATGGTGAGAAATCCACCTGTAATAGTCCCGCACTCGTCAACACTTCACCAATCTCGGAACCCATCGGCTACTGTCTGGCGACATTCTGAATGCAGATACTTTTGATTGATTAAAAGCTAAATCGTTGTCAGACGATAGCTGATGGGTTCCCAGATTGCATTTCAGCCAATGCGTTCTGCCTCTTTTTCACTGTTTACCTGCGTGCAACCAAAGCCCGCTCAAATGTGATTGGTCAATACTACTCGGACTACAAACGGAAACCAGAACACTTCCGATACCAAAATCTTGTCCCTTGCCTACAGATTCTGCATTCACGTGCAGACATCTGTTTATAGAGATTAACACTTTACTGACATCACCATCTGTCAACACTAATTAGACTAAAGTCTGAAAATCACACATCAAAGGTGAGAGCGGTGGTGTGACAAAACAGTGCTAAACTGTCTTAACACCCAGTATCTGAACCAGGATATAAAGATGATAGAAGTCAAATAAAATTGCAAATCCAGTTGGGAAGTGGGAGGAGCTATTTCAGGTGCTGCTTGTTCTGGGAGTAAAAATCCCACTCATTGCCTCGGATTGGCGAGAAACTCTTTGAATCATTAGTACAAAAGATGAACAGCTGCGTTACAAAATATCTGGTTTGTCGATGAACAGTCGAAGGTACAAGTCTGTGTACAGAAATACTCCTGGGGGAGAAGTTAACTACGACTCCCAAGGTGCATTTCAGCAAGAAAACATTCAAAGTTTAAAATTAGGCTTCGTGCACCAGTAACAGCAGGAAGAAGCTGAAGAGTATGAAGAAAACTGACTTATATGGTGTTGTGTTCACTAATTCAGCAATGAAGCGGTTTGAATTCGCTATGACTCTGATTCGTGCATCTGACTGGCTTCTTCGACGGCCGAGTCTCGTGGGTATTGTAGTATTTGTAGTTTTGTATTATTCAGAGTCGTCTGACATGCGAAAACTGACGGACAAATCGTGATTTCTTTTTTCAGTTTCGCAACTCCAGTCACATTTAAGTATCCTGGGTGTTAAGAGTGCCTTAAATTTGGGATGGATAGTTTTAAGGATTCCTTGAAACAGTTTGAATTTTGTGTACTTCATGCAGTCTTCATATATGTATATGTACAATATCTGTGAGTACATTTTGCAGTGAGATGCTTACAAATGAAAATATCTTAGAGCTGTGACATGGATTAGGAATGCACTGAGACAAAAACTAGTTTCAGTATCTTAATCCCTGCTCATCAGTCATATTCAATATAATTATGCATCACTGTGTGCTGCAATGACCTGAAATGACTCTTAAAGGTATGAAAAATGACACAGTTACTCTCTGAGCTCTATTATACAGATTAGGAAACAGGCCCAAACCAGTAGCTGTGTGTGTGCAGCTACTGTGTAGTCGTAGGTGTTTGTCTGAGTTTATGTTACCACAGTGTTTGAATACTAAATATGAAAAGGACAGTTGGTCTTTGTTGTTGATTTACTCAGCGCTCATTTTCAGCACTGTGTTGTGTTGTGTGTTCTGTGTAGACCTGGAGGTGCAGTTGGAAGAGCAGAGGAAGCAGCAGCAGGTGCGAGCTCTCCTGTCCTGCCCACAGCCTGCCAAAAGCAAAACTCCCACCAAGCGCCAGACCAAGCGGCCTCGTCTCCAGAGGCCCGCCTCCACCACCACCCTCTTGACCTCCCCCATCAGCCAGCAGGCTGCCCTGCAGCCCCAGCAGTTCACCGTTCTTTCCCCTATCTCGCTGTCCTCCGTCGGTCAGCCGTTCACTGTGGCAGGCCTGCCCATCGCCACCCTGGCCCAGTCCTCCAACACGGTCACCCTGCTCCCCGCCGGCTCGCAGCTCTTCACCCGCTACATGGTGACCGGAGACGGAAAGGCGGACACCATCACCTTGCACCCATCCTCGGGCCTCACACTGGTGGGCACCACCGCCATGCAAGACTCCAGCCAGCTTGGCACAATGGTGAGCCCCTTAGAGCTGGTGCACTTGAGCCAGCAGGCCGGCGGCGCAGAGGTGGTGCCCATAGAAGGCCAGGTGGTGGACGGCACCATGCTGGTGCAGCAGGAGGTGATGCAGGGCGAGGTGGAGTCCGGCCAGGAGCACACGGTCATCGAGATCAACCCCGCTCCGATGGAGCAGGCGGTGGGGGTGATGGAGCTGCAGCTGACCGGGGAGTCAGGCCGAGGCGGGGCCGCCATGATGGTCCAAAGCGGGATGGAGGTGACGATGGCTGCAGGGGGGGAGGAGACGCAGTGCCAAATGCAGGAGGCGCAGACTGAAGGGGTTCAGGGGCTGCAGCTGGATGCCAGCGGACAGTTGTCAGGTGTACAGATAGTGGTGATAGAAGAAAATACTCAGGAAGAAAACAAGGTCAAATGAGACCCACCTCCTATTTTATCCAGCAGAGAAGGTCTGGACTCATGGATTGACTTGTGAAACTGTAAATACACAGAATTTCCAAATTCACAAATTGCCTTGGCCATAAGACCAAGCACTAGGGTAGCCATTTTTCCTTTTTTTGGTGTGTGTGTACATGCTCCTCAACATTTTGTTGATTTTTATTGGAACAAAGAGACATCACAACAAAGAATATACTCTATGCTTCTGTTTGTTTGGTATTTAAAGGATAATTCCGGTTTATTACAACTTAACTCAAATATTAGTAATTTGGGCCATCATTTCTAGCTGTAATAATAACCAAGTTAATTACTGAGATGTGAGAATGTGTCAGTGTTCCTAAAAAGAAGTCAGATGGGGCAAGAAACACGAGCAGTCGGACAATTAGACCGGTTGTTAACAAGTCTTCACGTTAGCCAAACTTCTTTGGAAGGAAAACATCCGTTGTAATCTGATTACAGTTTGACCTACTATACTTACCATAGTTTTCCTGTACAATGGTTGATTATTACCAACATTTATGGATGTGCTCACGTTCCGTTTTACCTCCAAATAAAAAGGGGTAGATCAGAGTTTCCCAAAACCTGAGCCCTGTACTCGTACCAGGCTACTGATTATAGAACTTTTCAGGCTATTTTTGCGGTAATAACCTTGAACTTGTGGATACCGATTTTGAGCTTGAATATGTCATCCGTCAGACATCACCTACTTAGCTCGATCTACTTGAGCGGCTGTGGCTCAGGAAGTAGAGCGGGTCGTCCATTAATCCCAGGCTTGGTGGTTTGATCCCCGGCTCCTCCTGTCCACATGTCGAAGTGTCCTTGGGCAAGCTCCCGATTGAGGCCAGCACCTTGCATTGCTCCGTCACCATCGGTGTGTGAATAGGTGGGTAAATGAGACCAATCTGTAGTGTTTTGTTTGTTAAGGTTGAAAAGAGTGAAGTCCATTTACCGTTCCATTTACCACTATCACTGCTACAATCTACCTTACATTTAAAAAAGAAAGAAAAAGAGGAAATTTTGAGAGAGCTGGACAGTTTCCTCATAGAAGATGGGTGAGATTAAGGGCCTATGTGTGTGTTTTTATATCTAAACGTTCAATGTACATGGAGTCAAGCCATTATTTTGGTCATGATAGTGGTCCACAATGACGTCGATTATAAAAATGATTCTGTAGTGTGAAAACATTCGGAACCCTTGTTTTAGCTAATCTGGCTAAACTGTTGGCTTGTTTACAACCTGTCTGATCGTCTGACTGCTTGTGTTTCTTGCTCCGTCTGACCTCTTTAAAGAGACGTTGTGTTCCCAGGTCTCAGCAATGACCTTTGTCAGTACAGTGTCTTCGAAACCAATAGAAACTATGGCCAGAACTACAAAAACACCCGAGTTGAAATTACCTGGAATTACCCTTCAAGCCTCCGTGAACAACCTGAGGAGAAAAGAATGCACTGTAACTGCAAAGTCTACACACAGGGCTTTAATGGTGATGATGATTCGTCAGTTCACATCCTCTTATTCTGACCCAGTAGGTGCAGGCTGCCAGTCATGGCCCTCTACTGTTGATCAGACTTATTACCAGGAACAGTGTTGCTGTCGCTTGAGGCTGGGATTAATTGCACTGTCTGTTGTGTCGTAATGTCGCATCCAAACTGTATTGTTTTTGCACTGTGTCTTCCTTCTAAGACTACAGGAAGATGTTTGCAATAATGCCTGCTCTCTAAACATTTCTATAGAATTTGGCCCCACTGTTGGGTGTGCAAAGTGTTTTTGTTTTCTGTGCATAGTTAAATGGAAACAGACTGAACCCCTCTCACTGGAATTGCATCGCTTTTGCACTTATTCTCTCAGCAGTTTTCTAGCTGCCTGACTTCATTCACAGACTCCATTTAGGTTCTGTATTGTGATCATCTATTGCTTTATCTCAGTATGATAGGTAGTGTGAGCTACTGGGCTGATTGTTTAAGTCAATATATAAAAATGATATATATATACTTAATGTCAAACTTGGTATGCCTGTATTTTACACTTGTGAAGTAGCGTCATATTTATTAATTTACAAACTGAAGAGATGGGCCTCCCTGTTTAAGGTGCAAACATGAATTAATTTATGCTCTTGGCTGTAGTTCACATCAACAAAGACCTGTTCAAGACTTGTGCATTTTCAATAATTTAATTTAACAAATGAGGGTATTTGCATACTGACTTTGTAATGTGTTTTAATATCAGATTAAAACTGAAAACTAAAACAAGTGTGAGTGGTAGTGTCAGTGTTTCACCACCAGAGAGCGCTGTGTGCTCACTCCACTACGGGCTTGGAACTGGAGACGAGGGTTACAGCTGCATTAATAGATGGTGGAAACAGTCTGCTGCTGTAATCTCTGACTTCTCCATGTGTCGGGTTTATTGCAGTATACGGTGTAATCTGCACCGTCGTGGGTGCTGTCCGTGAGGGGCAGGCCTCTCTGGAGGCTGAGCCGTGCTGACGGGGCACACGGGCTCGCTGGTTATTATATTTCCCTCTTGTAGTGCCTAATACTCCCAGACAGGCTGTATGAGGGGAAAGGCAGGAGGATGTGTGTTATACAAGCACAAAAACAGGCACATACACAAACCGGAGGGGCCGAAGCGGAGACCTGGTTGCAGGTGTGGGTGTGGATCCCGACATCAGCAGCTGAATGTGAAGCCGCTGAGGGCCAGGTGAGGGCTACAAGGTTGAGAAACTGAACCGCAGGGCCATTGTGTGGTTTAGGAGGAAAGGATATGCTGTCTGAGTAAATTACAGAGGTGCACCATAGACTAGATTGGGTTTCCTCACATGTTGTGCACAAGACAAAGAAAACAGAAGCATCGGTTACATGTCGGAAATGTCTCAAAGACTCCTGAGGGGTTGAAAGGCTGTTAAAAGAGAGGCCAACACGGCTGACATTTTGTCAGTATCACTTCGGCTATAGCAGGTTTAGCTGAGAATAGATCCATGAGCGTGACATCTTGTAGTCAGTGAATCTTATAGGCAGGACGGCTTCGAGCTCTATCTATAGCATCGGAGGAGGAAAACAGGCTCATAAACAAACTGTCATCATATCCCAGCAGATTAAAAACATATGCTCGACATAAAAATGAAGAGACAGTGACAAACCGTGTGCTGAGTAAGGGAAGGGTTTCAGCTGGTTTTAAATCATGTTCTTCAGAAGTTCCAGGATCATTAATCATTTAAGATCATTTTCAAGTCTGCACATTTATTCTATACATATACTGCTGATGAACTGGGATTATTAAACCCATCATCGTGAGGTTCTTTAAGCATTACTAGGGCTGTCACTTTTTTGAAAAGTCAAGTTCGAACAAATTTGAACTAACATGTATTTGCAATCCACACCCATACATAGAGTAATGTGTGAGTCCCAGATACAGTGAGCTGTGAGCTCAGATGCTGTGATGACCTGAACAGCGTGGCTTTGCTCGTTAGTGTCCTCCATTTTTATTTATTAGCTTAGTTTACTGATAGGTCAAGCTGGATCTCTACTGGACCACAAGGCAAACTACTTCGACCAAAAGTTCCAATTTTGAATAAAAAGTGACAGCCCTATCACCTTCAGCATCATGCATTGCCTGGATCTGAGACTAAGAATTAGAGTTTTTTAAATCTAGTACCAATATTTTTGGGTTGATGATACCAATAGCTTTTATACTTGCTGATGCTAACCAGTCCCAGAAAGTAGGACTTAGTTCACTCCACAACTGTATTCTTGTAAGGATGACAGTCATTAAAACATAATTTAAACTACTACTGAAACTAGAAAATAAAAGAAAACTCCCCAACACTTTTGATAATCGGTTATTTATTTAAAGCTGCATTTATTTTATTTTTCGGCCACTTGGGAACAGCAGAACAGGCTGAATAAATATGACATATCTTTATAAATTTGTTACAGCTAAAGCGTTAGCAAACAGTTGCTTATTGGCCCCAAAAGCATTTTGCCCATACACATTGGAAAAGGAGCAGCTGTAAAACTGTGAATAATCTTTTCTGGGCATGACAAACCACCCCCGAAATGACTTTTTATTATCTGAATTTGGTCCATTCGGTCCAATAACATTTGGAAAGTCTAGAGGGGCCGTACTAACATGTTAGCAAACAATTGCCTGTTCTCACATCCAGCAGACAGACCAATATGAGCATTAATTTGGAGTCACATTTCTAGCCAGCTAGCCAATGTGAGTCCAATGTTTACTCTCCTTTTAGCTCTGTTGTGGTCTCCACCAACTCCTGAGAAAAATATCTGGCTCTTTGGCTGCTACATGCTCCACAATGTTCACCAGCTAGTTGCTAACCTTGTCTGTCTGCCATTTGGTGCTGGGCCGGTAGAGTACCTTCATTTTTTCTGAAAGTCTACAGCCATGCTCTGTGAGGCTGTACAGCGATACTTTGAGCTAAATGCTAACACCAACTTGCTCACCATAACAATGCTAACACACTGATATTTAGCAGTTATACTGTTATACCATGTTCACTATTTCAATTCAATATGATTTATTGGCATGAATGTAACAAGACAATATTGCGTCAAGTGTACAGAAATTAATGTTCAAGAAAAGGTACTATCTTAGTTTAGCCTGTTAGCATGCTAAGTTTTGCTAATTTGCACTAAACACAAAGTACAACTGTGGCTGATGGGAACGTCAGAATCAGCTTAATTGGCAAAGCATGTTAATGCATACTGGACGCTAGAGGAAAATGTACGGCATGTTATTAACTAACTAAAGTTACAAGATTGATGAAAGCGGAGTTTGTGGGAATGAAAACTAAAACAATAACCCAAAATAAGATCTAAAAACAAGCTTTGGCTCCATAGAGCCTTTAGAGGGGAACTGCAGTTTGATCATAATTCTCTGTGGGTTTGCTGCGAGTGACATCTTTCACATTACACATAGTCATTTGATCCATTGTTAATATAAAAATAATGATTAATGCAGTTTGAAGTCTGAAGCAAAAATGTCAAACATTCTCTAGTTCCAGTTTCTCAGATGAGGGGATTTGCTGCTTTTCTTTGTTTTATTGCAATCTGAATATCATTGAGTTTTGAACTGCTGTTCAGAAAAAAACAAGCAGTCAGAAGGCGTCACCCAGGGATCTGGATCTAGACCTATTTTTTCATTTTCTTACATTTTATAGATGAAACTATTTATTGATTCGTTGAATTCGTCGATGCCTTTTTTTTTTAATATGAATGAGCAGCTCTTTAAAACTCAACTAAGCAGGATTTAAACCTTTGGTATCAATCAATACATCAATAAAGTTCCAATTATAGAGAAGCAGTGATGGCTGGATCTGCTGCCAATTGATTTTATAGACCATCTTCACCCCTACTTTTATTCCCTGTAGTATACAGTTTACTGATGTAACACTACACAATTTCTGAGTAACAAAAAAAAAAAATGTAGAGAGCAGTTCCTCACTGCCTCGTGGGGTTTCCAGATCACAAGGTTGCCAGGTGCAGCTGTAGGGCGCGGGGGGGGGCAGGTACCACTGGAATTTGAAGAGTAAAAACCTTTGCCACTGTGAAGTGATAAAACACTAGTAGAAAGCCCCGCTAGTAACCCCAAGAGGATGAAATGTTCCTTTCAACCATACAGTTCAAAACTATACTGTAGATTTTGCTATTCTCAGAGCCTTACCAGTAGTGGGTCTAAGTGTAAAAGTTAAAGGTTAATTCGGGTTAATTATAACTTGGGTGTTAGTTTTGACCATTATTTCTATCTGTTACAATGATGACATTGTATTGACATTGTATTCATCAAAATAATCTCTAACATTTGTGAAGTCCAACAGTACAAACACAGAGGCAGGACAAACTTTTAAACAGCCCACTAGTTCATCCAGATTACCTGAACCACTTAATTTGGGGGTAAAACTGAAATTTTAAAAAGTCAATAATAAGCCATCATTGCACAGGACGACAAGGCAACCATAGCGATTTCTTTGGTGAGTACAATGTTATTATAACTGACAAAAACAATGGCCAAAACCACAACAAGAAGACCCAAGTAAAGCGGAATTATCCTTGTTTGTCCTGAAGTTGCATTATAAGAAAGTCCATGAAAAGTCAGTTGACATTTCATCAGTATAAGTGGATTTTGACCTGATGGTTGTGCTAGAGGACAGATCAGTATATTCCATTATGTTTTAATATTCCTTGAGAACAAGTGCAGATCTTGGCTTTATTCAAAAACCTAAAAAACACAAGAATTCTTTCTCTGGGGATCATGAATATCCACAACAAATGTAATGACTCATTTGTGTATTTGTCCGTCTTTCACTCTATCGTTTTTCTTCATTGACAAAAAATGTAATACATTTTGTCATAGTTCTCGTTATCAAAGGTAACTTTTTATTTCGTTTTAGTCTCTTTATTGTCGTGAAAAAAAGGTCGTCAACAAACATAGTTTTCGTTGACGAAATGAACACTGATGCAACGTCATCTGCATTGGCCAATCAAAGACGTTTAAGTGCACATTTTTGGTACATTACTTTGTAACGTGAGATGTAAAATCCATCATAGTATTATTATCCGCTGTGCAGGGTCTTTTTCATCTGATAAGCCAAACTCATGGATCTGTTACTCAGATTGTATTTCAACGTGTCACTGGTACTGAAACAACGCGCCCAACACAATACTGTTTTCAGTCTGAACACCTGTTTAGTACTTTTTATGTTAATATTAAGATGATATGGGCATTGAATAATAATAATAGCTATTGAATCGGAAACATAAAAGACCAAAGTCAAAATATATATATATAAAAACATGAAAAACGAAAGAAAATAAGTAACACTTTTAAATCAAATGCTAATATACATTTGAAAAGGGACCTACAGTATCAGTCTGACACTACTAAAGCTACTGACACAAGACGCTGAGCTGTTGGTGGGCTGTTAATCCAAGCTGGTGTATCATCCCAAACACTCCACTCAGTCTTGCTTGAAGGGATTTCTGGCTCTGAGGACCGCTGTGTTTACAGTGCAGACAAAGAGGATTGTCGACCTTGTCTGATTTTTTTTTTTTTTTTTGGGTAACCGAGGCTGTGAAGAGAACTAATAAAACTCTGGCAGCCTGTGCCACCATGTGCCACCCCATCCCCTCCCTCTGCCAGCCATGTTGGCGCGCGGCAGCAGCAGCAGAAGGTGCGACTTCCCTTATCCCAGGCGTTGACAAGCAGACGGAGAGGGGAGGGCCCCGTGAGCGATGATGGGAGCCCGGCTGATGGACAGAGGTGTTAACCCCATCGTCGGGCAGGGAGAGATAGCGCCGTTCTTGTTTACACACACTGAGGCCGGATTGTCACCTTGTCTGTCAGGGAAACATCCTATCTGCCGCCTCTTATCTTGCCGTGAGACAGCCAGCTACTCTGTTGGAGAGACCTGCTGCAGCTTCACATCACCATAAATCATTTCCCTCAGCCATACCATTGTTGCTTTTCATGTTATTTTTCCCTTCACTCCTCCAGATACTATAAACTCCTCCTCTGTCCTCAAATAACTTCCTCTGATTTGCACTTTGCAAACTCTCCAGTATTGGTTGACAATGACCCTGCACTCTAATACGCCCGTGAGGCACAGAAGTGTATAAATTACCATAAAAACGGCTCTGTGAGATGAAATCTTACCATGACAACACTGGGTTCATAAGCATTTCTTGTCCTTTATTAAGAAGTGTGCAGTCTATTCATTAAATGATGTTGTAAATGTCATCGTTGCTATTAAATTGTGCTGATTGTTAATCTTTATGAAGTATTTAGACTCTTTAAATGTTGTGACCTTGCACATGTGAGCAAATTCTCACATCAGCAAAGTGGAACGATTTGAGATACGGCTTTTGTTTGAAACACATGCAGTGATTTGTTAGCTTCAACGCGAGCACTTGCGGGGGAAAACATCAGGCTCCAAAAATACACCAGGCAGGTTAAAACAAATTAAAATAAAGCTCTGCAGGAAGGAGGCACGCCGGAGTAAATGAAGCACACACTGCACAAGAAGAGTTTAAAGAGCCTGAGGACATGAAGAGGCAGTGTGAATGCGCTGTTGCGGTGATGGACAGTTATTATGGATATAGATTTCAAGGACTGAGGGGGCGAGAGCAGCAGAGAGAGAGGAGAAGAGAAGAGTCCCAGGAGTTGAACATTTTCATAAATTGATGACTGCTATTGTAGGAAGCCTAAGTGGAGAAACAAATTGATGAGTGGGGAAGATGAGGATTTCATTCTCTCGTTAAAACACAGGAGATAAAATGTTATCGACTGCAGAGTGGGACTTCTTTAAAATTAAATAAGACCAATGTGTGTGTAGCATGTGCGTCAGACAACTAAGACAGAAACAACATATGTTGCACCAGCTATGTGTAAGTTCAAACGTAACCTAGTTTGAATGTAATTTCTTACTTCGGTCGGAGTTTACCTGCTACTAACATTTTAAAGGGAAACTCCAGTATTTTTTAACCTGGGCCCTATTTTTTTACAAATTATGGGGTCTAAATGACTAATAGTTGCCAAAAGTTTTGGAATTGGTCCAGTAGATCACCTCCACCGGCATCCGCAAACGGGCTGCAATGGCTGCAACGTAATCCTTTGGGGCAACTGCGCCCGTGAAAAGTTCGTCCGCTAAAAGTGCTTGTTTTTG